>JAPFFF010000266.1:0-28506 GCA_039105265.1 Tritrichomonas musculus | reverse complement strand
CTGACTACATGTGTTACAAAATCGATGAAAATGAAAGACTTTCGTTATCATTAGAATTTCATAATTTTTATTCATTTTCAGCAGAAGAAATCAGCAACATTTTGATGGAAAAGTTGTTCTATATTGCATGTAAATATGTAAACATTACAGTTATGTATAAAATATTGAAGCAGTATAAAAAGTGGAAGCACTTTTTTAAAAAATTTTCAGAATTTTTTTTCAAAAATCAATTTTTTTCTCATCATATATTAAAGTTATCCAAAAGTAAAATATACCAAAATGCTAAGCGTTTAATACTTTTTATAAATAACTATGACATTTTTATATTAGACTAAAGTCAGAGAATTTTTCGAATGAAGAAGAAGAGAAAATATAATGCATTTTATTAGTAGCACTGTGCATTATTTCAAAATTAAATTGGATATATTGATTCTATATATGCTACCACATAATAAATAAAAATAAAACTATAGCCATTATTATTAACATTTATGATAAAAATAGAAATTTATTTTTTTTTAAGGCCGTTTAAATTTTATGAAAATTTTAAATTGTTGAAATTCTTGTTTTGAAGAGTAATTTAGTTAAATTAGTTTTTCACTGAAATAAAACATTCTAATAACTAAGTTAAGATTATATCAAACCTTGATCATATTCATTATTTATTAATTTATATTTATAAAATATTCAATAAATGAATATGATGAAAAATTTAATTATTTACAACAAATATATCATTTTTGTGTTACGATAAACGTGAGAATATAATTAGCATATGTCACAAATATATTACCCTAATTATTACATTTTGAATCTAATTATATCTTTAGATGAGTCGGATTTGATGACAAATAAGGGAAATTGACAAAATGAAATAAAAATTCATTTTCAAGTAAAAAAAAACTAATTTAATAGGATTATATCATTATTTATTGATTTAAAAGTATTGTAATTTATATAATATTCATTTATTAGTTAAAATGAATGATTAATTCTGATCATTTACATATTGTGAATTTACATAAAAAAAACCTAAATGTACAATAAAAATAATCATACAAAGCCTAAATTAATATCAGATAGCAACTATTAAATCCTTTGATACTTTTTTTTTAATTGATGATTTATTTTTAAAATCAGTAGCGAAGAAAGGAATTTTATTTTGATCTGCAAATTCTTTTATTTTTTGGGGATCTATGACGCATCCTGAGAAACAGTTGGTTGCTGCGATATAGAGTAATGCTGAATTTACTGATTCATTTGATTTCACAAAATCTAGCCATTTTTGTAGAGAATCTATTTGACCTTCAATATTAGCATTTAGAACAAGTATAACTGCTTTGGCTGATCTCATATACATAAGAGCTAATGTTTGAAATCTCTCCTGTCCTGCAGTATCAAAAATATCAAGTGTGCAAATTCCATTGTTGGTCTGAATAGATTTTTGAGTTGATGCAGCACCAATAGTCAGAGTTTGTGATTCTAAATCAAAATCATTTTCGATTAGCATGGTAACTAATTTAGTTTTTTCAGCACAAGCATCGCCAATAAGAATCGTTTTCATAATTTTGTATACAAAAAAATGTCACCAAGAGTTCGAAAGAATTGAATCTTGTTTAAATGATGAAATTTTTAATTTGTTTTATATAAATATATTTTATATATTATACTATAATTATTTTTTGCTTTAATATAGTAAATATCAAAATATTTACATATTGTAAATTGTAACGATAGAAAAAAATTGAATAATATATAAAAATAAATCATTCAAATTATATTAATATGCTCTTCAAAAATAAGATAATATATAAAAAATTAACCAAAATGAATCAATATATAATTTAATAAGATTAATATTTTTTGGGGGTTAGTGATGGGATGAAACAGCCAACAATCATACATGTATTATATATCTTAAAATTCAATATAATAATTATGAATTTAAAAAAAAATTCACTTTTTCAATTCACTCAGAGAAAGTGTTCGAACTTTTCTATATAGAAATCATAATTTTTTTCCAGTTTTGAACAATTCCTATTTGAACGTTTGGAGAATGAATTGATATTTGCTTAAGAGATGAGCAATTTCAGAAACCACAATTCCCAATTGATGTTATCAAAGAAGGAATTGATATTTCTTTTAAAAATAAACAATATTTCTTTTTATAAATTATCGTCATTATGACAGATAACAATTCCTTCCTCAGTAACTTTTAATGCTGACTATTCATTTAATGGATGTTTTTTATCAGAAATATCAATTCCTTCATCTGTAACAAAAATTGGAGATTATTCATTCGCAGGATGCTCATCATTAGCATAAGTATCATTTGAAAATCCTTCATTAATTCAATGAAAATCGATAATTTATAAAAAGCATATCTATTCTGAAATTGAATGTACAGTTTGAGGAATTATGATCTGTGTCAGTGATTGACAATTTTGGAATGCACTTGACGGGATAAATGAAATAGATGATCCAATTTTATTATAAGAAATATCTTTTGATAAAAATTAGTTTATTGAATTTCACATCTAATTTTGAGATAACAATACCAATTTTCATATGGTTAATATTTTTATTTCATATTTTAATAACGAGATCAAATATAGATTTAGATGATGAAGATGGAAATTCAATCTCAATCATGAATAAAGATTTAACAATACGACAATTAGCAGACATTTTAAAACAACGTTTTGCTATATTTCTATTCATTATGATTCCATTTCCATCTAATAACAAAGGACATATAAAAACATAAATTCATTATTTCCTTGATCAACAGAAATTTTCTAATACTTAGCTTTTTCTTGTATATCTATTTTAACCATATTTCCTATACAAAGCAACATCTATAAATTAATGCTGAATTAATAAATCCTTTGTCTGCACCTATTTTATTTTACAGCTTCTTTTATATTATTAGGAGTTCTATCAGCCAAATATTGCATACAAGCACTTTTTTAGATAGTTTCATTAATTTCTTGATCAACAACACCATAAAGTTTTTTGTATGCATGAAATAGTATGGCTAAAAGATGACCTTTTTATGCAGAATTCATGATAAATTCAGTTAATTTATTCAAATTTTGTTTTCAGACTATTCCTTCTTTTAACATCAAACAATAAAAAATTCACCTTCTTTACATGTTGATAAATTTCATTAATATTGGCATTTTTTTTTGACAAATATATATCTTTTCACCTATATATACCATCGCTTCCAACAAACCTTTTAATACTGCTATTTTGAGATATTTTATACTTTCTTCAAAATTGGAATCAACACTGTATCCATTTACTTACATTATTCCATATTTATTACATGAATTTACTAGTTCTTTATCAGGTGCATTTTTAACATATAACTTTTTTGGATTTACAGGAACTCCAATTTATTCATGGAGCATATCTGCATATTTTGCCTTTGATAAACAGTCGCCTATATCTATCAATTTCTTTAATTTCTCTTTTTTCCTATATTGACAGAAACTCTAAAACCATATCTTAATGCTTCATCAATAATGATGCATTTCAATAACATTTTCTTCACCACAATATTTTTTCTTCTGGATAATTCGGCTTTGTCAATATTGGTTACTTCTTCTTTTGACTTGTGTAAAAAATCAATATTCACCTTTGTTTAAAAATTGTTAACATACCGTAAATATCTATTCATGAAGAATTTATTTATTCAAAATAGCCCTCTTTTTGAATAGTGGTGTTGAAATAATTTCTACACCTAGGAGTAGTTCGACAATTCACATAATTAATCAATAATAATAATAAAAATAATAATAATAAAAAACAATTATTTGATTTTTATTTCTCTCATTAAATAGAGTACTCATCAGTACTATTTAAACCAATAGTTTTTGCACGAATAATTAATGAAATAATAATTACAATTAATAAAAAACCTGATACAACTCCAATTATTATTCCAATTAAATCATATTTGTCACTTTTACTTTTTTTTTGTTCAGGTGCATCAACTAAATATTTAATAATAATTTTATTAGCATATTTTTCGTCATTATCAGAAACACATTTTGATAAAGAAAATCCAGAATTTGCAAAATTGATCTTTTCAATAATTTTTTGACATTTTTCTTTTTCTATTAATCCACTAAAAATTGTGTATTCAGCATCTGGAACAGGAAAAACATCATTTTTATTAGAAATTTTATGCAGATAGATTATTCTTGGTGGATCCATATTGAATTCTATAAATGGATCAAATAGCACGCTTTTATTAATTTCATAATTAAAAATTTGATAACAAAATGATGCATTATCAAATCGAGAATTATTAAAATATACTTTTGAAGTTTGAAAAACAGTCAGTGATGAATTAATTTCTACAGATTCCAATTCAACACTTGAATTAAATCCAATTATAATATCATCAATATTTAAATATTTTTTCTTCAGATTAAAACTATGAGCAGAAATTAAACCAGATGATTCAAATTCAACATTATCAATATGAAGATTATTCATATAATTAGGAACAATTAATTGTAAAGAACCATTAAGCTGAAATTCAAATTTCTGAGAATTATCATGTAAGTTATATAAATATAATTGACCATTACCTTTAGCTATCATGTTAACATACTTAAAATTTGTATCAAGATAAACTTTTCCTGAATCTGGTATAATTAAATTCAAATTACCATTTAGCCAACGAATTTTTGTTCCATCATTTACCTTAATGAATTGATTTCTTTTTAGAGGCAAATTAAAATTCAATTCATAACAATTAGCTAAAATTAATATTATATAAGAATTTGAATTATTTGAATATAAATCTAGTTGTTGAGTAATATATTCATTATATAATGTCTCATTATCATTGGATATGCTTATATTTATTAAAATTTCTTCTTCTAATCTTTTAAATACTTTTGGATTGGTTGAAAAATTGATTTCTTGTGTATAATTTGGAAAAGGAATTGGTGTATATATAGGTATAGGTGGTCCATCATTATTATATATAATATTTAAATCACAAAAATACTTATTTGTATAATTATATGGAACATACGCAATTATCCTATTTGGAAATGAATTGTAACAATAAATATCTTTATCACTTTGATTGTAATATATTGTTGAAATATTTGTTTCATAAAATGAATATGCGTGAATTTTATCAACATATGTAAGATCAATTGATCCGCTTAAACGATAGCAACGACGAAAAGATTCACTATCAATCATGGAAATTGTACTTGAAAAAATCACTGATTCTAATTTATAAAAATTAAGACAAAACCGTTTTGGAACAGCAGTTATTCCTTCTCTAAAAATTAATTTTGTGATATTATTTGTGTATTTTCGTATGCCATCAATGATGGGAATACCATTCCCATAAATATATAAAGTTGTTTGAATATTAAAATTATAAACATTAGGACCACAGATTTCACTATTTTCAATCTCTTTATTTACTGGAAAATTGCCAAATGCTGCATCTTGGTAATCAGTTGGAACTTTTACATTTATATAAAGAGTTTTTGAAAATGCATCATTTGAAATACTAGGGCTTAAATTACCCATAAAAAAAATTGAATCAATATTATTACAATTTGCAAATGTTTCTTCACCAATATATCTGAGATCACCATTTAATATAATTGAATTTAATTGTATACAATTTGCAAATGCATATGATCCAATTGATTCTAAATTATATGGTAAATCAATAGATTTAATAGAATTGCATCCGTAAAAAGCATTCGATTCGATTTTGGTTATATTACTATTAAAAAATATGGAAATTAATTGTTTTGATTCATAAAATGAATAAGATCCAATTGAAAGTACATTTTTTGATATATTAATTATCTTTATATTTGATATAAAATCTTGCCAGGGGGTATTATTTTGATCGAAATTAGTCATATATCCATCACCAAATATTTCTAACAAACAGTTATTAGAATGATATATATATGTAAGGTTTTCACCACATTTTCCTGTATATGTGTTGTCATTTCTTAAGCGTAGTTTTGATTGTTCTAGCATTTTCTTTGATTTAATATCATTTAGAGAGCAAAATACTAAAAAGCAAAGCATAATTTTTTGAGTGCTTTAGCTGACACACAAAAAAACACAAAAAGTAAAAAAAAAAAAAAATATTAAATGGTATTGAATTTTATAAATTATTTTATTTTCTTATTTAAATCAGTATAACATTTTTAATTATACTTTTTAAATCTATAAAATCCTATAAAATAGAATGAAATTATCATTAACACTGATACTACAATAATAGAAGACACAATGGCCCATGATGCAGAAGATGAGAAAGGAATGATTTCTTTTGATAGTTTATCTGTATACAAATAAAAACCAGCACCATTATAACAAAATTTTTTCCATTGAGTATTTGATTCAATAGAATCAAAATATTCTTTCATATGTTTTGTTTCATTAAAAAAAGTTGATACATCCCAAATACAATAAAGGCTGGATTTTATATAATTTGTCCACGTAAAAGTCATCCATACAGGCATATATGACAACATTTCTGCAAACTCTGAAGGAATTGATATATTTAAAAAATCGCGGAAAATCAAATAACACTCTCCAACAAAATGTATTGATGCTATTATTGCACTTAAATCATCGACTGATTTATCAAAAACAGAAATATTTTGAATTCTAACAAAATTATTGATTATTGAAAAATCATAATAAAGAAATTGAAAATAATCAATATACAAATCAAATGTATCATTGCATTGAACATGTACTTGGGAAGTTAATGAAATTTCAATGAAGGAATTACATTGATATATAAACTTATTTTTGGGTGATATTTTTAGCTTTTTTGCTTTATAACTTTCTATAGGCGTAGTCGTTTTGAATTGTTCATCAATAATTTTGTTTGCTTCAAGAAGGATTAAACAAAGCAAATTAATAAAAAGCATTTTTTTAAATTTAATTATTATTATTCAAAAATAAAATTTTTTACAAATTGAGACATTTTTGGTGTCATTATTTTTTAAGCCAAAATCATCGATTTAACATGGTAAGCTTTTGTTCATGGATATATATTAAGCTATTTTTCGGGCAATTTTTAGATATTTGCAATTCGGCAGGTTCTCTTTTTGGTGAAGCTATAAGTCTATTCCAAACTTTCCAAAGACTCACATCGGTAAGACAGTTTTCTGTAAGACTTTCAAATGATTGTACTAAAATGTTTGATTGGGCCTCTAATTTAATTCAAATTATTTCAGAAGCAGTTTTTAATTTCAATCCATTAACAGATTTTGAAATTTTTACAATTTATGTTTTTATTATTCCATTGCCAATATTAGTTTTTATAAATGCATATAGCATTGGTATTACTTCTATATTTCATTTAATTTATGAAGTAAGTTTAGCATTACTTATTGGCGGAATAAAGTTAGTTTTCCTTGATCGCAATATTATTGGATCATATTTAGTAGCTCCTTCAATTGCTATGATTTTTGTTGTTTCATTATATTTACTCATTTGTTGTATCTGTTCTCGTTGCAAGGGTGAAAAATTTTCATGTTGTAAAAGTAATACAGAAAATAAAATTGATACTTTTGGAAATTTTCGTTATACATTATCAATAATGTTAGCCTCTATTGTTTTTGTTATTTTAATATATCCAATTGCTTCAGTCAGATATCAATTATCAATATTTGTTATTGGTTTTACTTCTGCATTAATAATAATGTTTTTTATAATAGATATTTGTTTATTAATTATTTCAAAATATCGAAATAAGACACATGCAAAAATAAATACTTTTTTAATAAATATATTTACTTTATTGTTTATACCTGGAACTGATTCTTTAACGAAAATCATTTCAGGAGGTTATCGAAAGAGATGGGAATGTTATGCTGCTTATGGCATAATTTTATTCATAATTCCAATCATAATCACATTATTAACTATTATCAATCATAACCCAGATTTAAATGATAAATACAAAAGAGCTGGATCATCTCTTTGTAATCCTTATCATTATATTGAATTCGTTGATATAATCAAACAGGCTGCTTTTTCATTAACATCTGCCTTTGATTTTACTTATATATCTCTTTGCATTGAAATTTTTTGGTTTTTGTTGATTTTAGCAATTCTTCCTTTTAGACGTAAAAGTGATCATTGCCTTGTTCTTGGTAGCTCATTTGTTGTTATAACTGGTACTTCTGCTGCTTTATACAGCGAAAAACATGGAACAAAAATTTTTAGTTTTGGACTTACTTTATTTTTTGTTATTTTTTCTTGCATTCCTGCTATTATTTCTTTTTATTTCTTTTTCTTTTTAGATTTTGAAGTAAAACATGTTAATGATTCTAGCGACGTGGATTTAAGTGATGATTCAAGTAAAGGCAAAAGTCCAATTTCTAAAGCTTTCTATTCTGTTCGAATAGTTACACCATTTGCTTTCATTTTATATGGTATTAATGCAAATATTATATTCAACAAAAGATATATGATCTAATTGTCCATATCTTTTTAGAATACAAACATTTTTGCTTATTATTAAAATATATTTTTATTTGATTACCATATTCTGAATATATTTATTTCATTTGAAACTTATAAATTTATTTTGATTATTTTTTAATAAATAAAAATATTATTTATTTCATTAATTGATTGTTATCTTTATAAAATTTTTTTAGATATTCATAAGTGACACAAAAAATTAGTGAAAAAGTTTTAAAAATCATTGTTTTATCAAGGTTAAAAGTTTCATATGATTTATTTTTTTATTTACCTCTCTTTTTCTCGGCCAATATTCTATTTTAATCTTGAAAATGAAACAACAAAATATCTTATTTTGTTTTTAACTCCGCTCGATAATATTGAAATTAATGTTAAAAAGAGAACTGGAACCATTTTTTCAAAATGGCCTGATTATCTCTATATGGATGTTGAGGCAATAAATTCAGAAGACGAAATTGAAAAATATGGGCCTTTTACTTCAGAGAATAATTTACAAGCATTACATTTTCAAACAAAAAATTATACATTAAAACTAGTTAATGAAGGACAAGATAATATAAAAATTGCCATGGTATTTTCAACTGGAAACTCCTTTTTTATAAGGAATATATTTAGCGATGATTTTGTATTTCCTTTTATCGGAAATAAATCAGTAATTTATGACTTTAATCAATTTGATTATCCATTCATATATGATTCGAAAGAAGATAATGGGAGAAGAATTATTTTTATTTTTGCTCTTGCTTTGTTAGTAGCAAATGCTGCAATAATAGTGATATTTACTTTCATTGATAGCTGTTTTTACCCAGATAAATAAATAAACATAAATTTTTTACTTGTTAATGGGACAAAATCTTTTTTTTTTAAATGATGAATTAACAATGATTGAAATTATTACTAATACAATTAAGATATGCATCAATGATGGCCAGCCTTATTTCTGGAGGATTTTCATTCAATTTACTGGGATAATAAAATTTCATAAATATAAATGAACAAAAGTAACATTTATAAATCTATAACTATTATTGAAGATCAACAAAAAGTTTATAAATACCTCATTTTTGTTCTACATTTAATATCAAAAATTGCAAGTAACCACCATAGACAAAATGATTTTTCACAAAAATTGAAAAAAATTATACGATTCTTCAAAACATATAGGTGTGGCGATCGGAAGTGAAGTGTCAAATAATTGAAATAAAACTTAAAAAATCCATGGATCACAAAATAAACCAATTAATTAAATGTTATATGATATATTGATTATAAATTTTGAATAAAAAATAAAATTCTATGTGCAGGATTTAAGATATAAAATAAATGATATTTTCTTTCAAATCTGAGACATGTTATATGAAAAATATAATTTATTTTAAGCTTTTTTGTAAAATTTTATAAGCCATTCGCATATTAAACCATTTGGATATTTTTAAATATTTTAAAATATCAAGGAATAATAATAAAACTTATCAAATAATAAATTTGATATTATATTTTTTAATCATTTCATATAAATCAATCAAGAAATTGGAAAAAAGAAATTAAGATGATCTATATCATAGGAAAGAACAATTTTTTAAATTCATTATGTATGAAATAAAAAATTATTTATCCTAATTTATTCAAAATTGAAAAAAAAAAAACGAATTGATTTTAGTTTTTTCTTCTTTGTAAACGATATACTTTATTTTTTTAAGCACATGTTACTTATATTATATATTTTCAATTTTCAGATCTAAAATGAATGTCCAAAAAGATTTATCTTAGAGAATCTACTTTCTTTTTTGGTGTCATATGTTTTCTCTTTAATATTGTTTACTCGAAAATCTTTTCATTAGTTGGAAAATTATAAAACAATTACATTTATCATTGTGAAAAAACGATTATTTTCAATTGAATTTCCTAAATAATCATATCTTGAAATTGATACATAGAATTTTCAAAATAATAATTTTATAAATATTATATTATAATTATATTCCTAAAAACTAAATATCAACCCATTCCATGGATTTTTTAATTTTTCTGACACTTCACTTCCGATCGCCACACCTATCAAAACATATCAAACCAATTTTTTTAATTCAGTTATTTTCAATATTTTCAAAGATAACAAAAGGATTCTTTTTATTCTTATTAAAAAAAACATACACCGCTCTCGTTACAAATGAAACAAAGTTGCTTGTTAACCAATAAAAAAATTTTCGTTAACTAAAAAAACCCACTTGTGATGTGAAAAAAGTTTCAATTTTCACTTCACTATTCAATTTTCACTTTTTGAAACGGCGTTTTTTGCGTCATTCATTTCACCAAATCAAAAAACGCCGGTGGCCCTCAGAATTTCTTAGAATTTCGAAATAACGTATTTCAAAAAATATCCAAATTTTTTTGAATTCAAAAAATCATAAAATAGAACATAAATTATGCGAAAATTATGGGATCGATTCTAAAATAGGTGTACAATACTGAAGGACACTCAAAAAGTGAAAATTCTTCAGAAAAAATAATCATAATAAAATACTAAAAAAAAAATCTTTTTATGTTACAAAATTTTTACCGATTCTTACCGCCATCTGCGGGGTCTCGACTACGCCTCGCATTCGCTCGGATTCGCTCGACGCCCGCTAGGCGGTATGTAGTCTCGGTAAAAATTATGTAAAAATATAAAAAGAATTATTTTTATTTTGCATTTTTTTAGATTATTTTTTCTGAAGAATTTTCACTTTTTGAAGGCTCTTTCAATTGTACACCTATTTTAGAATCGATCCAAATTATGACACATAAATAAAAATACCCCTTTACTATAAGACGTAAGAGTAATCATTTTATATGCAAGGATGCAAAACATATAAAGGGTATATACGAGTATGTCTAAATGGCGACTACTACTTGAAACATGTACTTATAGCAAGACAGTTCATACCTAATGATGACCCACGACATAAAATAGAGGTAGACCATATCAATAGGAATAGGGCTGACTACCATCTAAGCAACCTAAGATGGATAACCCCAACTGATAGTAACTATAACAGGGATATGCCCAAAATTATAAATGCGCGGGCAGAGTAGATATATGGTACTCTAGGAACTCAAAGGCAAAGTGTTCTATTTTGTCGATAAATTCCAAATCACCATCTTTCATAATTACATTAAGAAATTCAGGTTCGAAATACTCAGCAGCTAACTCTTTTATCTTATTAATTAAAATATCACATACACCCTCATTAGTCTCACACCTATATTCATAGAGGTAAGATACTAATTTATAGAGAATATTCATACGCTCTTTTATGGTCATGCAAATAAGCCATTTATACAGAAATAAAAAAACAAATGAAATGAACAATAGAAAAATATTTAGTCATTTCACTTTTTTCTTTGATGAATATCGATAAGAAGATACGATTGACCACTGAAATGCTCAACGCTAAAATCATGGATGAAAAGCAAAAGCTTGAAGCAAAGGTAGACCATACTGAAACTTACTTGTTGCTCCAAATTGATCAACTCAACCAAAGACTTGATGAGGTTCTTAATAGGGTCAACCTGCTATCCTTAAAACTCGATTCTGTCATTGATGACCTTGCAAATATGAAGGTCAACGTTGATGATATCAACAGCAGCCTTGATAACCTTCATTAATAAACAACATCTTCTACTTACTTCTTTTATTTGATTTTTAAATGACTAGTAATGTAGGTACACAAACTAAACCTAACAATAAAATACAACTATTACAAGGTACTATTAAATTTCGACCTAAACTAGTTGATAGAGATGTTGCAAGATTAACAAGAGGTTTGGGTCAAACTATATGGAAGTTCTCTAATAATCAAATAAATCTACAAAAATTATATGAGACATATTTAAATACTAGTATAGCTTTTAAAGACGTACTTGAATTTGCTAATAGACTCAAGAGAGAGAGACCAAGAGCAAAATTTACAGGTTGTGTGTTTGCGATTAAGAAAAATCAAGATGATAAAGATGAACTTGGACATTGCATAACAGTATTAAAGCCATATCAATATACTCTCCAAGAATCAGATGAAGGTTTATTAACAGAGATAAAATTACATTATGATATTATCAACATAAGGATATCTCGAATGAAGACTGAGGAGGAAAAACAAGCAGCTAAAGAACTGAGAGAGCAGATGAAAGAAAGAACATTGGAAAATGATAAGAAAGAATATAAAACTAGAGGTGTTCAAACAGATGATATACCAGAATTGGCTCCATTACCCAGACCTCCAACTTTAAATCGAAATGATTATAATCTTAACCTTAGGAAAATCGGTAGGAACCGACCCACAAATGTTGAGCCACCAACAAGGGATCTAAATCAAAACAGAATTCAACGTTTACTTCAAAGTAGTACAAATTTAGATGATGATAGACCTAAGAAAAAATCAAAACAACCTAAGAAAAAATCAAAACGACCTCGTTCACCTTCACCTCCACCTCCACCTCCACCACCTCCTCCTCCTTCATTGCCACCTCCACAGTTTCCATCATCACATACCTCTCGAGGTACTAGTCCTCCTCCAAGAAAACCCCATATGACACCACAGAAGGCAGGAGAGTATACAGTAGACCAAGGACATAATAGGATTCATGATTGGAGGAGTTTAGTCAATGATGAAAATATAGACGAAGATGTTATTGATGACTACTTGAAACTTCTATATAACAAAGGAAAGAGATTGAATAAACAACCTGGTCAAAATGAGGCAGAGTTTGATAAAAAGAAAATATTGGTTTTACCTACTGCATTTTATACCCTCCTTTCTATAGCATATGAAACTAATGATAATGAAAAAATACATGAACTGATGAAAAGTCCTATCTCAGGTAAACAGTCATTTTCACATTACGATAAAGTATTTGTCCCCATTTGCTCAGATGGAGAACATTGGGTTTTATGTTCGATATCCAAAGAAAATAATCAAATGCTATGACTCTGAGAATAAGTCAATGGCGCCAGAGGTAAAGACACTTAATAAGTGGATCGATATTTCAGCAACAGGTTAGTTAAAAGCAAAATATTATGATGTACCTAGTCAAAAGAATAACAAGGATTGTGGAGTGTTTCTAATGGAATCTTGTCGTACCTTTTTGCATGAAGGAGATGGTAAGTTTAAACAACGCAATATACCAGATATTAGAAAGAGAATACTTCGAGAACTTCAAAACAATGAATTAGAAACAGGTGTTGTATATAAATAAAGACTTTTTATTCAACTCGAAATGGAATTACCACCAAGTGTTAACACTTTATATCCTAATCGAGATAATATAGTTAATGATGGTAATACACCTCTTCCAATCGAAACAGCCTACTTCCTTGAGGATGCTCAACATGATAAAGCTAAGTTTAATAGATATTGGTTTAATTTCCCACCAGAATTGTCAACTGCAAACAAAGGGGAATCTATTGTTGGTGTTCGTTCAGCGCATATCATTAAGAGAAGACGCAAATTAGAATTTAATGTGACTATATTTAAAGTTCAAAAATCCTACTTTGTTTTACATGGAGGAAATATAAACGACCTTATTTTAACTCAAGAACTACTTGATAAATTCTACCAGGACGACCTCAAAGAAGAAAATGCAAAAAAGCCTACTTGGAAATGGATAGCAAATTTTGATGTTATTGATTGGGTGTCAGAGGAAGGGGACTTAAGAGGGTTCTTTGATGCTGTCAACACCGCGATGAAATCTTGGATAGCTATGCATGGGCAATATGGAAATGCATTTTCCCAAAATGATTCATTAATTGCATATCGAGATATACAAACAGATGGATATTATGATAAAGATGGTTTTCATGAAATTATATATACCAAAAATAATGATAATATAGATGAAGATTCAAGACAATATATCAATTTTTTCCAAATTGGTGATTAGAATGAGGACTTTGCAGATATGTTTAATATAGGCACAGGAGCTTATCAAAATAACCCTAAGAAGTATTTAACTTTAAGTAAGAGGTTGGTATTTGATAATGTATGGGACAGACATCCATGTAAAATATATTCATCTATTGGTGAACAAGCATTACATAACTATATTGGAGATAGTGATGTTGAATATAGTCCGATTAAGTACTTCAAGTTAAACTCAATGGACCAAAGGTTTTGGATAGACTTCTATAGTGATGCTCATTATAATTGTCCAACCAAACTACCTCCTAAAGATTCATTTGTTATCGAAATGCAATTCCTTCAATACGATAAGATGTTTATTTAAAAATAAATGAGTAAAGAAGAACCAAGCCCATATGAAAAATTATACAACAAAGCTAAATGGAAGACCTTGGACAAATACCTTAGCATGGCAAAACAAGAGAATCTAAATGAAGAAGAAGCAAAGAAATACTTTGATGAAAGAGTAGTACATGATAAGAGAGTACCTAAAGCACAATTTATACCTATTGTATCCAAACATCCTCATGGTTATCAAATGGATACCTTCATTAATAATAAAGAGGCAGGTGGGTTGAACTATCTAATGTTCATTAATATCAACACCAGAAAAGCATATGCATATCCTATTAATGGTAAAGGATCAAGAGAAGTATTGACAGCACTTCATAAATTTGTTAATGATGTACCTCATGTATATTCGATAACAAGTGATGAGGATGCAGCATATTTATCATCAACAGTCTTAGACTTCATGAGAGAGAAGAACATAAAATACCGAACAACAACTGAGAATAACCATAATGTACTTGGCATTATTAATAGGTTTATGAGAACCATAAGAGATGCTATTGGTGAAAATAGGTTTATTCAACCAAAGGAGATGCATGATTTGGTCAACATATATAACAACTCTCCTCATAGGTCTTTAGATAATAAAGCACCTAATGATATTACTCCAGCGGATGATATAAAGTACATACAAAAGAATGCACGCATTAATCCATACCATTTTAATCCAGGTGAGATGGTCAGGTTAGTACTTGAAAAAGAACCATTTGGTAAAAGAAGAAGTAATTTGTCCAATGAGTCTTATATAGTTGACTCAAAAAAAGGTAACCAGTTTGTGGTCAGGTCCAAAGATGGTTCAACTAGTTCATTCCCTGGATATAGGTTGTTAAGGACAAGAGACAAAAGGATTAAAGTAGCTGAAAGACTAAATGAAGGTAAAGAAGGTATTATTGAACAAATATATAACTTTGATGAAGATACAGGTAAGTATGATTTAAAATGAGAAGGAGTCGAAGGTGATGATGCCTTTGCTAGAGAAACCATTAGAAATGTAAGGAGAGGTAATCTATTGGTACTTGGTACAGCAGAAAGACAATATTGGTTGGAACAAAAGAAAAATTATGAACGACAAATTAAAGCAGGTCAAAAGGTTGAGGGCAAACCAATACCAGATAAAATTATGAAATACATTTAAAAATTTGTAAATGGATGAACCCCCAAGTGCAGAACTAATAAATAAAGTAGAAACATTGATTAAAGAAACCTTACGGAAGAACATGAAAGAGATAGATGGTGCTTTGATTAAACCATTATCACCTGATTATCCTTTTAGCACAAATGGTATATACTTTTTAATTGGTAAACCAGGTGCTGGTAAAAGTCTTTGGATATGGAGACTTATTATGATAACAGAGAGGTTGTTTAAACATCCATACTACCAAAAGATAATATTTTGCTCAAGCTCTGGTAAAATGGATAAAACAGCTGAAACACTTAATAAACAAATACAATCAAGAATCGATTATGTAAAGGAAAGAGAATTACCATTCTTAAAAGACATCTTCGAAGAAAGATAAAGTATTATGCTATTGTCAAATATGTATTATCTCGAATGAAAGAGACCAATGACGAAATGAGGAGGCTCATTGAGAAGCATCATTTAAATAAGCTCAATGATAAAATTATATATATAGCCAATAAGTTAGTCAAATATGAAACATCATCATATCCATATAACACATTATTGATACTAGATGATTGTGCAGGTAGTGATTTATTAAAGAATGGTAATAGTGAATTTATCAAGTTGTTAACCAAGAAAAGACACTATAATTTAACATGTATCATGGCTATCCAAACTATTCGATTTGTTCATATGAATGCTAAAAGGTTAGCAACAGATATCATATGTTATACAGGATATAGTGAGGAAGATTTTACTAGCTTGTTGCAACAAACTAATAACTCATTAAATACTAAGCAGACAGTAGCTGAATACTTACAACATAAAGAACCACATGAGAAGTTCGTAATGAATATTTCTGCTAATAAGTACTATTTCGAATAATTTTTTATTTTTTAAAAATGGGAATTGAACGTCATTCAGTAGAAGATTATTGGAAGCCAAATTATTCCAAAAAGCAACAATTTTCTCCATGGCAAGAGATAATAAAAGGAGGAGTTGGACTAGGTGGTAAGTTATTAATGGGAGCAGCAGATAGTTTTTCTGGAGGTCTTGCAAGTAAACTATTAGATGCTTCAGCAGGTGGATTAACCAAGCATGCTAGTGTTATTGGTTCAGTTGCGAGAGGTCTTGGTGAAAGCTTCTTGAGCGATAGTACAAGAAATAAATTAGCAAACATAGCTGACACAGCATTAAAATATGTCCCAGATGGAAAAGTAAAAACTGCCTTATCATCAATTAATAAATCTGCAAAAGGTGAATCAGTTGGAGCACCTCTTGAAAAGCCAACATTTTCGTCTAGATCATTACAAGAGAGTGATTTTACTACCAACAATCGGGCGAGAACCTATATCTAACGAAAACTCAAAAAAACTCAATTTATAGACTTTTTTGTTTATTTTAAATGTCAAAACATCTAACAGGTTCTAAGAGACTTGTAGTTATTCATAGATGGCTAAATGGAAGGGATGACCCTGATTGGGAAGTGCTTCCTACGAAAACCAAAGACAAGCATATTGTAAAACAGCGAAAAACTCCAATAACTCGAGAATATCAAGAAAACTCAGACCGTGAAAAACATGAGGAACTTGAAGAAAAGCCAAGAAAGTCATTAAGTTCGAAAGCTGCAAGAAAACCTCCAAAACCTAGAAAAACTCAACAAAGCCAAGTTTATGACTCTACTGTGAATGAGGAAATACTAAAACAGCTAAAATCACTAGGTGAAGAAATGAAGATAAGTCGTGAGAAGAAAGAGCAGAGACGTAAGTAGTGTATACGAGTCGGTTTCCGGTGGGGTTCGCAGGTTTGGACTAAGAACGAAATCCAGAAAAAAAAAAAAAAAAAAAAAAAATTTCTTCTTCTTCTTTTCTTGTTATCCCACCCACCCACCTCAATGCCCTCCATCTATGAAACGGCACAGGTACCCCACCCCACTACCGCCCATCTATGAAACGGCACAGGTACCCACCCCACTGCCCACTATCTATGAAACGGCACAGGTACCCCACCCCAATGCCCTCCATCTACGAAACGGCCTAGGTACCCAGCCATCTATGAAACGGCACAGGTAGCACCCCGAGAATCTCGTACATACCACCATCTACTTAATGGCACATGTACTCCACCACGAGGACCCTCTTAGAAAAGACCTAATAATATATCCATACTAATATATCCATACTAATATATCCATACTAATATATCCATACTAATATATCCATACTAATATATCCATACTAATATATCCATACTAATATATCCATACTAATATATCCATACTAATATATCCATACTAATATATCCATACTAATATATCCATACTAATATATCCATACTAATATATCCATACTAATATATCCATACTAATATATCCATACTAATATATCCATACTAATATATCCATACTAATATATCCATACTAATATATCCATACTAATATATCCATACTAATATATCCATACTAATATATCCATACTAATATATCCATACTAATATATCCATACTAATATATCCATACTAATATATCCATACTAATATATCCATACTAATATATCCATACTAATATATCCATACTAATATATCCATACTAATATATCCATACTAATATATCCATACTAATATATCCATACTAATATATCCATACTAATATATCCATACTAATATATCCATACTAATATATCCATACTAATATATCCATACTAATATATCCATACTAATATATCCATACTAATATATCCATACTAATATATCCATACTAATATATCCATACTAATATATCCATACTAATATATCCATACAGTAGTATATGCTAGTCGGTTTCCGGTGGGGTATGCACCCACACCGTCAACACAGACAAGATGGTATTATAAGTGCAACTACTCAAGTTATTATGGGAGCTGTAGGTCATGTTGCTAGAAGATTCTTACATGGTGAATGGCAGTTTGTTAGACATCATTCTGGTGATGCAGCAGCAATAGCTGGAGTAGCAGCAGAAGCATATGTAGCAAATAGAATAGGATTATTTAATATTCCAAGTTGGTTCTGTCGTAATGATAACCCAGAAACATTAGCAGAGGAAGATATATTGGATAAGATTCTTGCATGGGCATACCATGAAGAAACTGATGATGAACCTGAACTTGAAATAACAATGGAGGATGCTGATAAAATGATGGTTTTATTTGATACATGTATTAATATTGCAAAGACATATCGCGATACTTTAAAGGGTACAATAGCATTCATGTGCGAGAAAATCAAAGAGCTTGAAAATAAGTCAAGTACAAAACATCCATTAGAAGATATAGATATGACTGTGTATATTACTAAAGCAGAAGTGAAGGAAATGATAGACCAGAAGGATGCATATATTGATACTCTTGAGAAAAGACTTGCAGCACTTGAAGCTAAATGCACTAACATCGAATGAGAAGTTTTATTTAACTAAAATGAGTGATACTACTACAAGATTTAAAGGAGATATACAGTTTAAGATAGGGGATGCTACTCGAAAAGGTAGCCAGTTATTAACCTTGGGTGACTTAGATAACTATGTACAGACAGGTCATTTATTTAATGAGGTCGAAGGTTTACCAGAAGTTGATATTAAAAATAAAAATATACAGTATGTATCATTTGAGTCTTCAACAACAACTTACAATATCCTTAAGTTTGTTAATATGCCTGAAGACTTCATGAATAAGCTCAATGATATAAAAGCCCAAACTAATATATTTAAGATAGTCCTGAGGAAAAATATAGTATATGATACAAGTGGTAATTTAGTCAAGGAGTTCTACATATATGTTAAGGATGGTCAAGTATATTCTCCTTTGATAACTAAAAGTAGTAATGGATGCAGTATAAATAATAGTACCATTATGGGATATATGAATATAGCTTTTGATAGTAAACTAGACTTCAACCCATATACCTTGTGGCTGAGTGGGGAGTTGAGCATAATGAATGAATATATAACTGATTCTTTACAAACTGAGAAGGCAATAAAGTGTTCTATAATAAAAGCTGATAATGCATTAAGTTTACGTAAGAGTGATGTACTATACTTATATAAGCCTACATCAACTAGTCAGGTTGTGATAGATAACAAGAAGTATTGGTTACTTCAATGGAACATAGATACTGGATATACTATACCTAATGACTTAGAGTTTAGGTTTAATGAGTATTGTTTTGGTAATAAGTGGTTTTTATCATGGGATGGTACAAAATGGGTAGGTGATAACATACAAGGTCATATCAATGGTAGATTAGTTAATGGATTAAATAAGGAGAATGAGTATGGTGAAGATGGTACCTACATACAAGTCAAGAGGAGTGAGAGGAACATGAAACTGATTAATAAGCCTAATGACTACTCACCTGATAACCTACTACATTACATGATTCATGGAGGTAAGTGCAAAATAGACTGTTTTGTAAAATTAAAGACAGGAGAGGTAGAACCTTTTACGAAATATGGTCTAGGCTTCCAAACAAGTCAAGGAGGTACGAAAGATGGATATGATATAGAAGCAATAAGGTGCTATAAGATGAATAATGCTACTAAAAAATTAGAAACTAGTGCTATTGATGAACTCTACCTAGATATAACTCTTGAAGGTTCTAAAAATGCAAATAGGTTCTCAGTTCGACCTACAGGAAAAGAAGGCAATGGAGGAGACAAGGTATGGTTGTTCTTACATGGTGTACTTGATTCATGTGAACAGCTTGAATATACATATGCAGCTTCGACTACTAATGACTCAAGAGATATTAAGATATATTTAGCTGATGAATATGTTGACCCAATAGATGAAGTTCATTGGGATTCAACTACTAACCCATTCGAGTATATCATTAAGCAGCAATTTTATGAAGTATCCCCAAATCCTAATGTGGCAACAACCTTATATACTGATTATAATATTACCTCCTCTAAGATAATTACTGCTGATAGTATTACTACTATGAGGAGTGATTTAAAATTAATATTCATTTTGCAAATGTGACCAATTTCCCATTCAAAATCCTTTTTTGAAAATAAAAATTAACTTTTTGTTATCATTTTTATGTCGGAAGAAATCGTCAAAGAAATATATCAAACCAAAGAAAAAATTGGTTTTGCGTACGTGTATACCGATCAATGCTCTTTAATTAAAAAAGTTCTTGAAGAGATTCAAGAAAAAGTTTTATCAATACCAGATAACGAAACAAATAAAACAAAATGACAGATATCATCCAACTATTAAAACAATTGAGCCATATTATTGATGGATTTAGACTAGTTAATTGGCGAAAAACTTGCTTTTCAACACAAATTACAAAACCAATCGACGTTCTTCAGAATATAATGAATTCAATCACAACAAATTTTGAAAATCTTGAACCATGCAACACGTTAGAACATAAATATGAATTTTCAAAAGAAAATGTTGGTAATGATTTAAAAAGCATTTATGGGATTTTAGCAGATCCTGAACAATTAGACGAACAAGAAGTCAAAAACAAACTCCAAGAAATTCGAGAATACCTCATTACTATTGATAATCCTCTTGATACAGACATTCCAACGAAGAACACCAAAAAGCATAAGCATCGCCATCACCGAAAAATGAAAGACGAATCAGGATATGATTATAAATCATCTCCCATCCCAATTGACCAGCATGACTCAGAAGAAGAAGAATTCAATGATTTCAATAATATTCAAACATATAAAATCAAAAAAAGTGACTACACACAAGACCCAATTCCATTCATTTCTACCAAAATGTACAGAATTTACACAGGAAAACTAAATTGTACAAAAGAAGATGTCACGATCACCGTGTTAAATCCAGAAAAGAGTTCCGAAGAAAAATTTAAACGTCTTTATAACGTCCTAACCGCAGTTCATCATCCTAACCTTGAAACATTCATTGGTGCTGTTGAATCGCCATTGCCCTATTCATTTGTTACGCGTCGAATTGGTCAGAAACTTCGAGACATCCTCACAAACAGCACGCAAAAAAATAAAATTAAATCAACGCACGAAAAAGCGGATCAAAACTTGAATGAATTGTTACCTGGGCAACGGACAATTATTGCTTTTGATGTAGCGTCAGCGATGGCCTATCTGCACTCTTTGAATATCATTCATAGAGACCTCAGCTGTTCGACCATTTTGGTTTCATTGAATGACTCGAATGTGACAACCAAAATCACGAATTTTGCGAACTCTCGCTTCCTTCCAGACGAATCTTCAACGATCACAGCCAAGCCAGTCTCTTCCTCATATTTTATCGCGCCAGAACTGACCATTGAAGGAGACTATAACGGCTCAGTTGATGTTTTTTCATTTGGCGGAATTCTTTACGAACTTGCGGTTGGCAAACCACCATTTGCAGGATTCACGCGCAAAGAAGTTGAGAACAAGATTGAAAAAGGAGAACGTCCACCTTTTCCAGATGGAATATCCAATAGTTTCAGTACACTCATTCGAAAATGCTGGTCACAAAATCCATCAGATAGGCCTTCATTTGCCGAGATAGTTGACACGATGCTTACTAAGAAGATTTCAGTTTTTGGTGACGAAGGAACAGAAATTGTGAACAAATTCTATTCATCTAAAAATATCAAGAATAACAACTTAAAGAATTGTATTGATATTTTTGAAACAATTTGTCAGCAAATCCAAAATTCTGAACTTTACAGTCATGAATGTGTTCGAATTCGTCCGTTACTTCTTGGCTATCGTTGCCTTCTTCAGACATCAGAATTTGCAACACAAGAAGAGGTAAATCTCAGTGAGAGAGATTATGTTCATCTCGGTTATTTGAGAGTCTTACTTGAAAATTTGTCAAATGTTATTTCAATGACAAATGGAGATAAATGGTCCAATATTGCTTGGGACATTTCATCCACAGAAATCTCAAAGAACATTCATTCTTTAATGGAACAAATCTATGTTGAAATGACGGAATTGGGCTTCACAGTTACTAAGTATGACTATTCGAATTCCGATCTACTCAATGACTATCGAATTCTTTACTTGATTTTCAGTGAACATGAAGAAGAAGAAGAAGGGAGAGCGAAACTTTTGGAAATTGAGAATTTCATGAAAGAGAGGAACATTGAAATCTCAACCAGAGAGAAAGTGACCGATGAAAGGATCAAAAACATTCTTGTTAAATATAAAGATTATCGAATTGACAAGAATGACTTTGAAAAGTTGAATAACATTGGATATGGAGTTAGCGCTTCAGTTTTTTCTGGCAAACAAAAATCTACAGGTAAATTTGTTGCAATTAAAGAATTTAAAAAAGATTATCTTGAGAATGAAAATGCTCATTATTATTTGAAGAATGAGATATTCTATCTTTGTCAATTACATAACGATTATTTAGTCAAATTCATTGGATTCAATAATGAGCCAGGTGAACAATTGTGGCTTGTTACAGAATACTATGAAAATGGCAATTTATATTATATGATACAGAATGGATCACTTGATCCATTCATGAAGACTAAGATTGCATTTGAAATTGCCCAAGGAATGAAATTTCTTCATTCAAAACGAGTCATTCACCGTGATCTAAAGACGTTGAATATATTGATGGATAAAGATAATAATCCAAAGATTGCAGATTTTGGTTATGCTCGAAATAATTTGTCATTTTACAAAACGAATCGAATTGGCACATCATGCTACATGGCACCAGAAGTTATACTTGGGAATTTTTATGATTACAAGGCAGATGTCTTTTCATATGGAATGATCTTGTACGAGCTTTATTCAAATGACCTCCCTTACTCATGGATCGACAGCTCAATGGTTGAGGATGCGATCATTGATAAAAAACCTCTGCAATTTAATTACGAGATTTCCGATTCACTGAAGAAGCTCATCTTTTCTTGCTTAGAATATGAATCCAAACGACGACCTTCATTTGAAGATATTGTATATCGAATGATTGAAGAAAACATTTCATTTATTGGCTCCCCAGCAAACGAAGTTTTGGAAATGTACCGAGAGAAGAAAGAAAAGATTGAAAAAGAAAAAAAATCTGAATTGAAATCTCATGATTCTTCAATATTTAATAGTCAAATACTTGACTTTTAAATGATTAACTTTAATAATAATAAAAAAAATTTTTCAGTGCTAATAAAATAAAATATCATCACACCCTTTCAAAGAGTTGTATATTGATTATTTTTTTTTATAAAATTAAAAGTTAAAATATTTTTAAGAGAATTATGATAAGAAAGATAATAATAGATAAGATTGAATGAAAAAGATTAATATAGATGAGAGATAAGAGAATAAATTATATTACCAATTTCAAATATCATTCAATATTTCTATGAACACTAATAATATATTATATGCGTTATTTCAAAACATGATCGTTTCCATTTGGAGATTTTCTTGTGATAAACCAACTTTCTTTTTATGATAATAGCTCATAATTACCGAATAATGCTATCTTCAACGAATGTGAATTCATTGATTGTGGAGAAGATATGTCAACTGAAGGAGGCAGTTCTGTCTATGTTAGGAACACACGTGAAGTTGGCAAGAATGTCACACTTGAAAACCTCAATTTCGACGGTTGCAAAGCTCAATACGGTGGTGCAGTTTATATTTACTCTGAATCATCATCGACAACTGTCTCCATTAAAAGTTGTGTTTTCACAAAGAATTCGGCTTCTGAAGAAGAAAAAGAAAACCAATTATTCGGTGGATGTGCAATCTATTTAACTGCACTTTTAGCAAAAGTTTTACGTTGCAGGTTTTCGGGAAATATTGGAACAAGTGTCAAGCTCATCAATGAATTTGAAAAGACTCTTGATGGTGGATCGTTCATTCTTTTAAGTAATAGTTATTTCGTTTTAATTGCTGAATGCGAGTTCACTGACACCGATGACTTGTCAACTTCTTCTCTCTATTACTTACGTGGAAAGAACGCTGTCTCTGCTGAGTTGAGTGATTGTTCATTCACCGAAAAATTAATGCCTGGTGCTCACATTATCGATGGAGCGAGCACAAGTGAAAGTGGGCATAAACTTACTGTTAAGAATTGTGAGTTCGACGATACTAAAGAGAACTCAATTGGCTACTTAGGAAAGAGTTCTTTGAACGCTAATAATAAGATTAGTAGCTACATTTCAATTGACTTCAAAGATCAAGTATTTAAGACCGTTGAAAAAGAAGTCAAAAAAGAAAATAGTCCTTATTTACTATCAACAAAAATGATAGCTTTGATTGCATCTTGTGCTGTTGCCATCATTGTTGGATTGGTAGTCTTAGTTCTTAAAAAGAAGAAATTTAATATTCAAGAAGAAGATCATTCAAACGAAAGTGATCTTTAAAACAAATTTAATTAGTAACATTTAATGAAATTGGTAATTTTTTTTTTTTTTAAAATAGAAGTTGCAACTTTTTGAAAACGAATAAAAATAAAACCATTCAATCCTTAAGTATGGAAAAAAAGTAGGTCAATTTCCATTTATTATCTAAACATATAATAATTTCTGCATTGCAGTTTTAGAAGATTATTTAAACTTTTATTGAAAATAATTTAAGTCCATGTGAATTTCGACATATCAAATCAATCATATGTTTGGAAGACGCAAGAAGGACTACATTCCATCTTATCAAACATCTTATCATAGTCTATATTTCGATTTTCAATAAATGAAGATGCTTTTCCAGCTCTATTTGCTACACTTATTCAACTCGTTACATCTTCGAAAACTAAAACATTTGAAGGATCAAAATTTCCCAATTTTTCTGCACATTTTAGGAAAATTTCAGGATATGGTTTCAATTTACTGTCATCATTTAAAGCTATAACCACATTGAATATGCTTAGAATATCAAGTTTATTTGAAAATTTAATTCTTGTTATATCTTCATCAGCTTTAGTGGCGAGACCAATTTTATTGCCTCTTTTGTCATCGGATTTCCTATAACCAGGTTTATCGTATCGATGTATGCACCAAGCGTATCTAGGACAGTACCATCGTTGTCAAATATGATAACTTTGATTGGATACTTCCAGTATACCATTGCTGAAAATGAAATTACTATGTCTTATTTTATTTATTGTAAGTATTTACATGACAATTGTCATGTTTTTTATAAATTTAATGTATTAAGAAACTCAAATCATGGATGTTTACTAAGAAACTCATGATTTGATCTCCAAGTTTTTCAAATTTAAATCTTTTAAAATTATGATTAGTAATTTTGCAAACAAACAGATTAGAACATAATTACTTTATAAGGTTTTCATAAGAATGAATGAAAGATAAAAAAATTTTTTTTCTTGGGATAACTTTTTGAATGATAAAATATTTCTGAAGATTCTATCGTTTTTTTAATTTTTGTTTATTCATATGTTATTTTCAACAGAATATGCAAATTATTTATATAATGTTAAACCAAATTCAAGTTGAGTATGCTTCATTTTTTTCATTATTCATCAGAAGATATTTAACTCCAATTGAGTATGCTTCATTTTTTTGATCCTATAAAATTATTCCGTATCTAAAATTGGTCGATGCTTATTTATGCAATTCATAGTGGAAATAGCAGACTAATTCGCATGATTGAAGATGAGCTTGCAGCTGGACAAGAAGAAGAAGAAAATTATAAAGATTTCTTTGTTGAATCTACCAAGTGTCATCACAACGAGATTGCTGACTACATGTGTTACAAAATCGATGAAAATGAAAGACTTTCGTTATCATTAGAATTTCATAATTTTTATTCATTTTCAGCAGAAGAAATCAGCAACATTTTGATGGAAAAGTTGTTCTATATTGCATGTAAATATGTAAACATTACAGTTATGTATAAAATATTGAAGCAGTATAAAAAGTGGAAGCACTTTTTTAAAAAATTTTCAGAATTTTTTTTCAAAAATCAATTTTTTTCTCATCATATATTAAAGTTATCCAAAAGTAAAATATACCAAAATGCTAAGCGTTTAATACTTTTTATAAATAACTATGACATTTTTATATTAGACTAAAGTCAGAGAATTTTTCGAATGAAGAAGAAGAGAAAATATAATGCATTTTATTAGTAGCACTGTGCATTATTTCAAAATTAAATTGGATATATTGATTCTATATATGCTACCACATAATAAATAAAAATAAAACTATAGCCATTATTATTAACATTTATGATAAAAATAGAAATTTATTTTTTTTTAAGGCCGTTTAAATTTTATGAAAATTTTAAATTGTTGAAATTCTTGTTTTGAAGAGTAATTTAGTTAAATTAGTTTTTCACTGAAATAAAACATTCTAATAACTAAGTTAAGATTATATCAAACCTTGATCATATTCATTATTTATTAATTTATGTTTATAAAATATTCTATAAATGAATATGATGAAAAATTTAATTATTTACAACAAATATATCATTTTTGTGTTACGATAAACGTGAGAATATAATTAGCATATGTCACAAATATATTACCCTAATTATTACATTTTGAATCTAATTATATCTTTAGATGAGTCGGATTTGATGACAAATAAGGGAAATTGACAAAATGAAATAAAAATTCATTTTCAAGTAAAAAAAAACTAATTTAATAGGATTATATCATTATTTATTGATTTAAAAGTATTGTAATTTATATAATATTCATTTATTAGTTAAAATGAATGATTAATTCTGATCATTTACATATTGTGAATTTACATAAAAAAAACCTAAATGTACAATAAAAATAATCATACAAAGCCTAAATTAATATCAGATAGCAACTATTAAATCCTTTGATACTTTTTTTTTAATTGATGATTTATTTTTAAAATCAGTAGCGAAGAAAGGAATTTTATTTTGATCTGCAAATTCTTTTATTTTTTGGGGATCTATGACGCATCCTGAGAAACAGTTGGTTGCTGCGATATAGAGTAATGCTGAATTTACTGATTCATTTGATTTCACAAAATCTAGCCATTTTTGTAGAGAATCTATTTGACCTTCAATATTAGCATTTAGAACAAGTATAACTGCTTTGGCTGATCTCATATACATAAGAGCTAATGTTTGAAATCTCTCCTGTCCTGCAGTATCAAAAATATCAAGTGTGCAAATTCCATTGTTGGTCTGAATAGATTTTTGAGTTGATGCAGCACCAATAGTCAGAGTTTGTGATTCTAAATCAAAATCATTTTCGATTAGCATGGTAACTAATTTAGTTTTTTCAGCACAAGCATCGCCAATAAGAATCGTTTTCATAATTTTGTATACAAAAAAATGTCACCAAGAGTTCGAAAGAATTGAATCTTGTTTAAATGATGAAATTTTTAATTTGTTTTATATAAATATATTTTATATATTATACTATAATTATTTTTTGCTTTAATATAGTAAATATCAAAATATTTACATATTGTAAATTGTAACGATAGAAAAAAATTGAATAATATATAAAAATAAATCATTCAAATTATATTAATATGCTCTTCAAAAATAAGATAATATATAAAAAATTAACCAAAATGAATCAATATATAATTTAATAAGATTAATATTTTTTGGGGGTTAGTGATGGGATGAAACAGCCAACAATC
>JAPFFF010000265.1:0-28533 GCA_039105265.1 Tritrichomonas musculus | reverse complement strand
ACAAATTATATATTAAACATTTTAATATATATTTATTTTAATTTTAAAATAGTTTTTTATCTAAATAACAGTGTATGTTTATTGAGAGTAGATGACACTTGAAAATTTTCGGGTTCCCTTTTGAAAAAGTGGGATGTCAAATGCAAATAAGTCGAAATAAAGAAGAATATTTTAAATGATGTTTATTTCAGAATAAAATTTATATTTTGCTCCTGCACTTTTACTATTAAATAATTCATGAATCCCCAAATTTTATCAAAAAATACGGTCCTATTAATGCACGCACCCTCAAATTTTTTTTCATAATAATGTAATTTCTGTATTAATTTTATATCATATTCATAATGTTAATTTATTCGGTTGACGTAATTTCCAAAATTCTGTTTATTCGTTTAAATATTATGTTTTTAATTAATACTTAAACGGGAAATGAAAAATTGTAAACGTAAATCATTAATATGAAAGAAAACTCGCCATTCATAGCACGAGATCACTTATATAATTCAAGTGAATCATCTCCATCACCATTTGCACAATCATTGATATCAAGAAATTATCGCCAATCTCAAAGATATGTAGTGCATGAGTTAAATTCTTTAATAGATATTGAACCAAAAGGAAGGAGATACTCAGACCGTCTAAAGAAAATATTTATAACATTGTTTTTACTTTCCCCAGCTGCATATTTACTTTTGACCCACATATTACCAATTATGAGTTTAAGGCAAGTCCAAAGAACAAAATCCAAGATGATAAATAGCTTACAAAACAAATTAATGTCATTAGAATATATTCCAGACATCGTTAGAGAATATACTACCAACTTGACAAATGAAATAGAAGTTATTCTGGCAGTTGACTCGTGTTCAGTTACTCCAACATTATCTCTATTTTCAAACAGTACAATTGAAACATTAACATCAAAATATAATTTAACAAAAGAAACTTTTGATTTTATTTCACCAAATATTAATTTATTTGAAAATTGGTTAAAGAATAATTCAAAATTAATGACAAAAGCATTTTTTGTATTTCAAGTCCAACCTGTTTCACCAAATTTACCATCTTTTGTTGTTCATGTTTATCCTTCAAATACTGGAAAAGCAGACAGTCATATTTTGAATTTGTTGCAACAAATAAGTTCTTTTTTAATAAAAGAGCATATAAAAACAATCGCATATGCTTCAGATGGAGACAATTTTATTTATTCAACTCATGAATCTAATATTATTAATCATTATAAACAAGGATATTTTAATTCGATTAGTCTAGATAAACCACTTGTTATCAGTGATCCATTACACATTCTCAAAAGATCTAGATACCATTTTGTTAAAAAAATTCATGAAACAGATTTACCTTATAAGTTGAATTTTCCATCAATGGTATTTAGAGATGATTTACCTACAAAAATGCACGATCGTTTACCAATTTTGATGTTTCAATTAAGAGTTTTTGAAAAAATGACAGAGCACAAACTATATAATTATTCAATCTATTGCTTACCTAGTATTTTATTCTTAACTTTTTTATCATATAACATTGATATTGAAGATAGAATTTTGTTTTTGTATATGACAAAATCATTATGTGAAAGATTATATTATAATATTTATCAATCACCAATAATAAATAATTTTTCAATGAAAAGTAATATTATAAGAGATTTACTATCAATAGTGTGCACTTTTATTGACATATTAACTTATAATATCGACGAGGAAAAAATTTTTGTTGATTGAGCTTGGTTTGCACTGTTTAGCTGTTAATGAGCTTTGAATTACTAAATAAAAATTGATACTATTTTTACAATTTAAATTTTTAAGATAGGGCCCAAACGATCAATATTTGAGAGAGTGTCATCTACTCTGTTTATTGTTATAATATGAAAATATAACCACTTTCCTTAAAAAAAGTTCTATTTTTTTTAAGGGGGGGTCTCATCTTTATAGAAAAGAGTTAGAAATTTAAAAAGTTGATTTTTATTTTCTTGATATAATATTATTAATTTATAAGTTATGGTTGAGAGAATCTATCTAGGGAATCCCCCACTTTTTTTTTGAAAGGTTTATTTCGTAGCTATTCAAAAAGTTCTTAATACCAAATTCTAAGCCGAATCCAATCTTCAAATCAAATTTTGAGCCGAAACAGATTCCACGAGAACTGCAATTGAATTATCAGATTAAACTACAACTGCAATTTGAACCATCAGATTAAACTACAACTGCAATTGAACCATCAGATTCAGCTACAACTGCAATTGAACCATCAGATTCAGCTACAACTGCAATTGAACCATTAGATTCAGCTGCAACTGCAATTTGAACCATCAGATTAAACTACAACTGCAATTGAATCATCAGATTAAACTACAACTGCAATTTGAACCATCAGATTAAACTACAACTGCAATTGAACCATCAGATTCAGCTACAACTGCAATTGAACCATCAGATTCAGCTACAACTGCAATTGAACCATCAGATTAAACTACAACTGCAATTGAACCATCAGATTCAGCTACAACTGCAATTTGAACCATCAGATTCAGCTACAACTGCAATTGAACCATTAGATTCAGCTGCAACTGCAATTGAACCATCAGATTCAGCTACAACTGCAATTTGAACCATCAGATTCAGCTACAACTGCAATTGAACCATTAGATTCAGCTGCAACTGCAATTTGAACCATCAGATTAAACTACAACTGCAATTGAATCATCAGATTAAACTACAACTGCAATTTGAACCATCAGATTAAACTACAACTGCAATTGAACCATCAGATTCAGCTACAACTGCAATTTGAATCATCAGATTAAACTACAACTGCAATTTGAACCATCAGATTAAACTACAACTGCAGTTGAACCATTAGATTCAGCTACAACTGCAATTGAACCATTAGATTCAGCTGCAACTGCAATTTGAACCATCAGATTAAACTACAACTGCAATTGAATCATCAGATTAAACTACAACTGCAATTTGAACCATCAGATTAAACTACAACTGCAATTGAACCATCAGATTCAGCTACAACTGCAATTGAACCATCAGATTCAGCTACAACTGCAATTTGAACCATCAGATTCAGCTACAACTGCAATTGAACCATTAGATTCAGCTGCAACTGCAATTGAACCATCAGATTCAGCTACAACTGCAATTTGAACCATCAGATTCAGCTAAAACTGCAATTGAACCATTAGATTAAACTACAACTGCAATTGAATCATCAGATTAAACTACAACTGCAATTTGAACCATCAGATTCAGCTACAACTGCAATTGAACCATTAGATTCAGCTGCAACTGCAATTGAACCATCAGATTCAGCTACAACTGCAGTTGAACCATTAGATTCAGCTACAACTGCAATTGAACCATTAGATTCAGCTGCAACTGCAATTTGAACCATCAGATTAAACTACAACTGCAATTGAATCATCAGATTAAACTACAACTGCAATTTGAACCATTAGATTAAACTACAACTGCAATTGAACCATCAGATTCAGCTACAACTGCAATTGAACCATTAGATTCAGCTGCAACTGCAATTGAACCATCAGATTCAGCTACAACTGCAATTTGAACCATCAGATTCAGCTACAACTGCAATTGAACCATTAGATTCAGCTGCAACTGCAATTTGAACCATCAGATTAAACTACAACTGCAATTGAATCATCAGATTAAACTACAACTGCAATTTGAACCATCAGATTAAACTACAACTGCAATTGAACCATCAGATTCAGCTACAACTGCAATTTGAATCATCAGATTAAACTACAACTGCAATTTGAACCATCAGATTAAACTACAACTGCAGTTGAACCATTAGATTCAGCTACAACTGCAATTGAACCATTAGATTCAGCTGCAACTGCAATTTGAACCATCAGATTAAACTACAACTGCAATTGAATCATCAGATTAAACTACAACTGCAATTTGAACCATCAGATTAAACTACAACTGCAATTGAACCATCAGATTCAGCTACAACTGCAATTGAACCATCAGATTCAGCTACAACTGCAATTTGAACCATCAGATTCAGCTACAACTGCAATTGAACCATTAGATTCAGCTGCAACTGCAATTGAACCATCAGATTCAGCTACAACTGCAATTTGAACCATCAGATTCAGCTAAAACTGCAATTGAACCATTAGATTAAACTACAACTGCAATTGAATCATCAGATTAAACTACAACTGCAATTTGAACCATCAGATTCAGCTACAACTGCAATTGAACCATTAGATTCAGCTGCAACTGCAATTGAACCATCAGATTCAGCTACAACTGCAATTTGAACCATCAGATTCAGCTACAACTGCAATTGAACCATTAGATTCAGCTGCAACTGCAATTTGAACCATCAGATTAAACTACAACTGCAATTGAATCATCAGATTAAACTACAACTGCAATTTGAACCATCAGATTAAACTACAACTGCAATTGAACCATCAGATTCAGCTACAACTGCAATTTGAATCATCAGATTAAACTACAACTGCAATTTGAACCATCAGATTAAACTACAACTGCAGTTGAACCATTAGATTCAGCTACAACTGCAATTGAACCATTAGATTCAGCTGCAACTGCAATTTGAACCATCAGATTAAACTACAACTGCAATTGAATCATCAGATTAAACTACAACTGCAATTTGAACCATCAGATTAAACTACAACTGCAATTGAACCATCAGATTCAGCTACAACTGCAATTTGAACCATTAGATTAAACTACAACTGCAATTGAACCATCAGATTCAGCTACAACTGCAATTGAACCATTAGATTCAGCTACAACTACAATTTGAACCATCAGATTCAGCTACAACTGCAATTGAACCATCAGATTCAGCTACAACTGCAATTTGAACCATTAGATTAAACTACAACTGCAATTGAACCATCAGATTCAGCTACAACTGCAATTGAACCATCAGATTAAACTACAACTGCAATTGAACCATCAGATTCAGCTACAACTGCAATTGAACCATCAGATTAAACTACAACTGCAATTGAACCATCAGATTCAGCTACAACTGCAATTTGAACCATCAGATTCAGCTAAAACTGCAATTGAACCATTAGATTAAACTACAACTGCAATTGAATCATCAGATTAAACTACAACTGCAATTTGAACCATCAGATTCAGCTACAACTGCAATTGAACCATTAGATTCAGCTGCAACTGCAATTGAACCATCAGATTCAGCTACAACTGCAATTTGAACCATCAGATTCAGCTACAACTGCAATTGAACCATTAGATTCAGCTGCAACTGCAATTTGAACCATCAGATTAAACTACAACTGCAATTGAATCATCAGATTAAACTACAACTGCAATTTGAACCATCAGATTAAACTACAACTGCAATTGAACCATCAGATTCAGCTACAACTGCAATTGAACCATCAGATTAAACTACAACTGCAATTGAACCATCAGATTCAGCTACAACTGCAATTTGAACCATCAGATTCAGCTACAACTGCAGTTGAACCATTAGATTCAGCTGCAACTGCAATTGAACCATCAGATTCAGCTACAACTGCAATTTGAACCATCAGATTCAGCTACAACTGCAATTGAACCATTAGATTCAGCTGCAACTGCAATTTGAACCATCAGATTAAACTACAACTGCAATTGAATCATCAGATTAAACTACAACTGCAATTTGAACCATCAGATTAAACTACAACTGCAATTGAACCATCAGATTCAGCTACAACTGCAATTTGAATCATCAGATTAAACTACAACTGCAATTTGAACCATCAGATTAAACTACAACTGCAGTTGAACCATTAGATTCAGCTACAACTGCAATTGAACCATTAGATTCAGCTGCAACTGCAATTTGAACCATCAGATTAAACTACAACTGCAATTGAATCATCAGATTAAACTACAACTGCAATTTGAACCATCAGATTAAACTACAACTGCAATTGAACCATCAGATTAAACTACAACTGCAATTTGAACCATCAGATTAAACTACAACTGCAATTTGAACCATCAGATTAAACTACAACTGCAGTTGAACCATTAGATTCAGCTACAACTGCAATTGAACCATTAGATTCAGCTGCAACTGCAATTTGAACCATCAGATTAAACTACAACTGCAATTGAATCATCAGATTAAACTACAACTGCAATTTGAACCATCAGATTAAACTACAACTGCAATTGAACCATCAGATTCAGCTACAACTGCAATTTGAACCATTAGATTAAACTACAACTGCAATTGAACCATCAGATTCAGCTACAACTGCAATTGAACCATTAGATTCAGCTACAACTACAATTTGAACCATCAGATTCAGCTACAACTGCAATTGAACCATCAGATTCAGCTACAACTGCAATTTGAACCATTAGATTAAACTACAACTGCAATTGAACCATCAGATTCAGCTACAACTGCAATTGAACCATCAGATTAAACTACAACTGCAATTGAACCATCAGATTCAGCTACAACTGCAATTGAACCATCAGATTAAACTACAACTGCAATTGAACCATCAGATTCAGCTACAACTGCAATTTGAACCATCAGATTCAGCTACAACTGCAATTGAACCATTAGATTCAGCTGCAACTGCAATTGAACCATCAGATTCAGCTACAACTGCAATTTGAACCATCAGATTCAGCTACAACTGCAATTGAACCATTAGATTCAGCTGCAACTGCAATTTGAACCATCAGATTAAACTACAACTGCAATTGAATCATCAGATTAAACTACAACTGCAATTTGAACCATCAGATTAAACTACAACTGCAATTGAACCATCAGATTCAGCTACAACTGCAATTTGAATCATCAGATTAAACTACAACTGCAATTTGAACCATCAGATTAAACTACAACTGCAGTTGAACCATTAGATTCAGCTACAACTGCAATTGAACCATTAGATTCAGCTGCAACTGCAATTTGAACCATCAGATTAAACTACAACTGCAATTGAATCATCAGATTAAACTACAACTGCAATTTGAACCATCAGATTAAACTACAACTGCAATTGAACCATCAGATTCAGCTACAACTGCAATTTGAACCATTAGATTAAACTACAACTGCAATTTGAACCATCAGATTAAACTACAACTGCAATTGAACCATCAGATTAAACTACAACTGCAATTGAACCATCAGATTCAGCTACAACTGCAATTTGAACCATTAGATTCAGCTGCAACTGCAATTTGAACCATTAGATTAAACTACAACTGCAATTTGAACCATCAGATTCAGCTACAACTGCAATTGAACCATCAGATTAAACTACAACTGCAATTGAACCATCAGATTAAACTACAACTGCAATTGAACCATTAGATTCAGCTGCAACTGCAATTGAACCATCAGATTAAACTACAACTGCAATTGAATCATCAGATTAAACTACAACTGCAATTTGAACCATCAGATTAAACTACAACTGCAATTGAACCATCAGATTCAGCTACAACTGCAATTTGAACCATTAGATTAAACTACAACTGCAATTGAACCATCAGATTAAACTACAACTGCAGTTGAACCATTAGATTCAGCTACAACTGCAATTTGAACCATCAGATTCAGCTACAACTGCAATTTGAACCATCAGATTAAACTACAACTGCAATTGAACCATCAGATTAAACTACAACTGCAATTGAACCATTAGATTAAACTACAACTGCAATTGAACCATCAGATTCAGCTACAACTGCAATTGAACCATCAGATTCAGCTACAACTGCAATTTGAATCATCAGATTAAACTACAACTGCAATTTGAACCATCAGATTAAACTACAACTGCAGTTGAACCATTAGATTCAGCTACAACTGCAATTGAACCATTAGATTCAGCTGCAACTGCAATTTGAACCATCAGATTAAACTACAACTGCAATTGAACCATCAGATTCAGCTACAACTGCAATTTGAACCATTAGATTAAACTACAACTGCAATTGAACCATCAGATTAAACTACAACTGCAGTTGAACCATTAGATTCAGCTACAACTGCAATTTGAACCATCAGATTCAGCTACAACTGCAATTTGAATCATCAGATTAAACTACAACTGCAATTTGAACCATCAGATTCAGCTACAACTGCAATTGAACCATTAGATTCAGCTGCAACTGCAATTTGAACCATCAGATTAAACTACAACTGCAATTGAACCATCAGATTCAGCTACAACTGCAATTTGAACCATTAGATTCAGCTGCAACTGCAATTTGAACCATTAGATTAAACTACAACTGCAATTTGAACCATCAGATTCAGCTACAACTGCAATTGAACCATCAGATTAAACTACAACTGCAATTGAACCATCAGATTAAACTACAACTGCAATTGAACCATTAGATTCAGCTGCAACTGCAATTGAACCATCAGATTAAACTACAACTGCAATTGAATCATCAGATTAAACTACAACTGCAATTTGAACCATCAGATTAAACTACAACTGCAATTGAACCATCAGATTCAGCTACAACTGCAATTTGAACCATTAGATTAAACTACAACTGCAATTGAACCATCAGATTAAACTACAACTGCAGTTGAACCATTAGATTCAGCTACAACTGCAATTTGAACCATCAGATTCAGCTACAACTGCAATTTGAACCATCAGATTAAACTACAACTGCAATTGAACCATCAGATTAAACTACAACTGCAATTGAACCATTAGATTAAACTACAACTGCAATTGAACCATCAGATTCAGCTACAACTGCAATTGAACCATCAGATTCAGCTACAACTGCAATTTGAATCATCAGATTAAACTACAACTGCAATTTGAACCATCAGATTAAACTACAACTGCAGTTGAACCATTAGATTCAGCTACAACTGCAATTGAACCATTAGATTCAGCTGCAACTGCAATTTGAACCATCAGATTAAACTACAACTGCAATTGAATCATCAGATTAAACTACAACTGCAATTTGAACCATCAGATTAAACTACAACTGCAATTGAATCATCAGATTAAACTACAACTGCAATTTGAACCATCAGATTAAACTACAACTGCAGTTGAACCATTAGATTCAGCTACAACTGCAATTGAACCATTAGATTCAGCTGCAACTGCAATTTGAACCATCAGATTAAACTACAACTGCAATTGAATCATCAGATTAAACTACAACTGCAATTTGAACCATCAGATTAAACTACAACTGCAATTGAACCATCAGATTCAGCTACAACTGCAATTGAACCATCAGATTCAGCTACAACTGCAATTGAACCATCAGATTAAACTACAACTGCAATTGAACCATCAGATTCAGCTACAACTGCAATTTGAACCATCAGATTCAGCTACAACTGCAATTGAACCATTAGATTCAGCTGCAACTGCAATTGAACCATCAGATTCAGCTACAACTGCAATTTGAACCATCAGATTCAGCTAAAACTGCAATTGAACCATTAGATTAAACTACAACTGCAATTGAATCATCAGATTAAACTACAACTGCAATTTGAACCATCAGATTCAGCTACAACTGCAATTGAACCATTAGATTCAGCTGCAACTGCAATTGAACCATCAGATTCAGCTACAACTGCAATTTGAACCATCAGATTCAGCTACAACTGCAATTGAACCATCAGATTAAACTACAACTGCAATTGAACCATTAGATTAAACTACAACTGCAATTGAACCATCAGATTCAGCTACAACTGCAATTGAACCATCAGATTCAGCTACAACTGCAATTTGAATCATCAGATTAAACTACAACTGCAATTTGAACCATCAGATTAAACTACAACTGCAGTTGAACCATTAGATTCAGCTACAACTGCAATTGAATCATCAGATTAAACTACAACTGCAATTTGAACCATCAGATTAAACTACAACTGCAATTGAACCATCAGATTCAGCTACAACTGCAATTTGAACCATTAGATTAAACTACAACTGCAATTGAACCATCAGATTAAACTACAACTGCAGTTGAACCATTAGATTCAGCTACAACTGCAATTTGAACCATCAGATTCAGCTACAACTGCAATTTGAATCATCAGATTAAACTACAACTGCAATTTGAACCATCAGATTCAGCTACAACTGCAATTGAACCATTAGATTCAGCTGCAACTGCAATTGAACCATCAGATTCAGCTACAACTGCAATTTGAACCATCAGATTCAGCTACAACTGCAATTGAACCATTAGATTCAGCTGCAACTGCAATTTGAACCATCAGATTAAACTACAACTGCAATTGAATCATCAGATTAAACTACAACTGCAATTTGAACCATCAGATTAAACTACAACTGCAATTGAACCATCAGATTCAGCTACAACTGCAATTTGAATCATCAGATTAAACTACAACTGCAATTTGAACCATCAGATTAAACTACAACTGCAGTTGAACCATTAGATTCAGCTACAACTGCAATTGAACCATCAGATTCAGCTACAACTGCAGTTGAACCATTAGATTCAGCTACAACTGCAATTTGAACCATCAGATTCAGCTACAACTGCAATTTGAACCATTAGATTAAACTACAACTGCAATTGAACCATCAGATTCAGCTACAACTGCAATTGAACCATCAGATTCATCTACAACTGCAATTTGAACCATCAGATTCAGCTACAACTGCAATTGAACCATTAGATTCAGCTGCAACTGCAATTGAACCATCAGATTCAGCTACAACTGCAATTTGAACCATCAGATTCAGCTAAAACTGCAATTGAACCATTAGATTAAACTACAACTGCAATTGAATCATCAGATTAAACTACAACTGCAATTTGAACCATCAGATTCAGCTACAACTGCAATTGAACCATTAGATTCAGCTGCAACTGCAATTGAACCATCAGATTCAGCTACAACTGCAATTTGAACCATCAGATTCAGCTACAACTGCAATTGAACCATTAGATTCAGCTGCAACTGCAATTTGAACCATCAGATTAAACTACAACTGCAATTGAATCATCAGATTAAACTACAACTGCAATTTGAACCATCAGATTAAACTACAACTGCAATTGAACCATCAGATTCAGCTACAACTGCAATTTGAATCATCAGATTAAACTACAACTGCAATTTGAACCATCAGATTAAACTACAACTGCAATTGAACCATCAGATTAAACTACAACTGCAATTGAACCATCAGATTCAGCTACAACTGCAATTTGAACCATCAGATTAAACTACAACTGCAATTGAACCATCAGATTCAGCTACAACTGCAATTTGAACCATTAGATTAAACTACAACTGCAATTGAACCATCAGATTCAGCTACAACTGCAATTTGAATCATCAGATTAAACTACAACTGCAATTTGAACCATCAGATTAAACTACAACTGCAGTTGAACCATTAGATTCAGCTACAACTGCAATTGAACCATTAGATTCAGCTGCAACTGCAATTTGAACCATCAGATTAAACTACAACTGCAATTGAATCATCAGATTAAACTACAACTGCAATTTGAACCATCAGATTAAACTACAACTGCAATTGAACCATCAGATTCAGCTACAACTGCAATTTGAACCATTAGATTAAACTACAACTGCAATTGAACCATCAGATTCAGCTACAACTGCAATTGAACCATTAGATTCAGCTACAACTACAATTTGAACCATCAGATTCAGCTACAACTGCAATTGAACCATCAGATTCAGCTACAACTGCAATTTGAACCATTAGATTAAACTACAACTGCAATTGAACCATCAGATTCAGCTACAACTGCAATTGAACCATCAGATTAAACTACAACTGCAATTGAACCATCAGATTCAGCTACAACTGCAATTGAACCATCAGATTAAACTACAACTGCAATTTGAACCATCAGATTCAGCTACAACTGCAATTTGAACCATCAGATTCAGCTACAACTGCAATTGAACCATTAGATTCAGCTGCAACTGCAATTGAACCATCAGATTCAGCTACAACTGCAATTTGAACCATTAGATTCAGCTACAACTGCAATTGAACCATTAGATTCAGCTGCAACTGCAATTTGAACCATCAGATTAAACTACAACTGCAATTGAATCATCAGATTAAACTACAACTGCAATTTGAACCATCAGATTAAACTACAACTGCAGTTGAACCATTAGATTCAGCTACAACTGCAATTGAACCATTAGATTCAGCTGCAACTGCAATTTGAACCATCAGATTAAACTACAACTGCAATTGAATCATCAGATTAAACTACAACTGCAATTTGAACCATCAGATTAAACTACAACTGCAATTGAACCATCAGATTAAACTACAACTGCAATTTGAATCATCAGATTAAACTACAACTGCAATTTGAACCATCAGATTAAACTACAACTGCAGTTGAACCATTAGATTCAGCTACAACTGCAATTGAACCATTAGATTCAGCTGCAACTGCAATTTGAACCATCAGATTAAACTACAACTGCAATTGAATCATCAGATTAAACTACAACTGCAATTTGAACCATCAGATTAAACTACAACTGCAATTGAACCATCAGATTCAGCTACAACTGCAATTTGAACCATTAGATTAAACTACAACTGCAATTGAACCATCAGATTCAGCTACAACTGCAATTGAACCATTAGATTCAGCTACAACTACAATTTGAACCATCAGATTCAGCTACAACTGCAATTGAACCATCAGATTCAGCTACAACTGCAATTTGAACCATTAGATTAAACTACAACTGCAATTGAACCATCAGATTCAGCTACAACTGCAATTGAACCATCAGATTAAACTACAACTGCAATTGAACCATCAGATTCAGCTACAACTGCAATTGAACCATCAGATTAAACTACAACTGCAATTGAACCATCAGATTCAGCTACAACTGCAATTTGAACCATCAGATTCAGCTACAACTGCAATTGAACCATTAGATTCAGCTGCAACTGCAATTGAACCATCAGATTCAGCTACAACTGCAATTTGAACCATCAGATTCAGCTACAACTGCAATTGAACCATTAGATTCAGCTGCAACTGCAATTTGAACCATCAGATTAAACTACAACTGCAATTGAATCATCAGATTAAACTACAACTGCAATTTGAACCATCAGATTAAACTACAACTGCAATTGAACCATCAGATTCAGCTACAACTGCAATTTGAATCATCAGATTAAACTACAACTGCAATTTGAACCATCAGATTAAACTACAACTGCAGTTGAACCATTAGATTCAGCTACAACTGCAATTGAACCATTAGATTCAGCTGCAACTGCAATTTGAACCATCAGATTAAACTACAACTGCAATTGAATCATCAGATTAAACTACAACTGCAATTTGAACCATCAGATTAAACTACAACTGCAATTGAACCATCAGATTCAGCTACAACTGCAATTTGAACCATTAGATTAAACTACAACTGCAATTTGAACCATCAGATTAAACTACAACTGCAATTGAACCATCAGATTAAACTACAACTGCAATTGAACCATCAGATTCAGCTACAACTGCAATTTGAACCATTAGATTCAGCTGCAACTGCAATTTGAACCATCAGATTAAACTACAACTGCAATTGAATCATCAGATTAAACTACAACTGCAATTTGAACCATCAGATTAAACTACAACTGCAATTGAACCATCAGATTCAGCTACAACTGAAATTGAACCATTAGATTAAACTACAACTGCAATTGAATCATCAGATTAAACTACAACTGCAATTTGAACCATCAGATTAAACTACAACTGCAATTTGAACCATCAGATTAAACTACAACTGCAATTGAACCATCAGATTCAGCTACAACTGCAATTGAACCATCAGATTAAACTACAACTGCAATTGAACCATCAGATTCAGCTACAACTGCAATTGAACCATCAGATTAAACTACAACTGCAATTGAACCATCAGATTCAGCTACAACTGCAATTGAACCATCAGATTAAACTACAACTGCAATTGAACCATCAGATTCAGCTACAACTGCAATTTGAACCATCAGATTCAGCTACAACTGCAATTGAACCATTAGATTCAGCTGCAACTGCAATTGAACCATCAGATTCAGCTACAACTGCAATTTGAACCATCAGATTCAGCTACAACTGCAATTGAACCATTAGATTCAGCTGCAACTGCAATTTGAACCATCAGATTAAACTACAACTGCAATTGAATCATCAGATTAAACTACAACTGCAATTTGAACCATCAGATTAAACTACAACTGCAATTGAACCATCAGATTAAACTACAACTGCAATTTGAATCATCAGATTAAACTACAACTGCAATTTGAACCATCAGATTAAACTACAACTGCAGTTGAACCATTAGATTCAGCTACAACTGCAATTGAACCATTAGATTCAGCTGCAACTGCAATTTGAACCATCAGATTAAACTACAACTGCAATTGAATCATCAGATTAAACTACAACTGCAATTTGAACCATCAGATTAAACTACAACTGCAATTGAACCATCAGATTCAGCTACAACTGCAATTTGAACCATTAGATTAAACTACAACTGCAATTTGAACCATCAGATTAAACTACAACTGCAATTGAACCATCAGATTAAACTACAACTGCAATTGAACCATTAGATTCAGCTGCAACTGCAATTTGAACCATCAGATTAAACTACAACTGCAGTTGAACCATTAGATTAAACTACAACTGCAATTGAACCATTAGATTCAGCTGCAACTGCAATTGAACCATCAGATTAAACTACAACTGCAATTGAATCATCAGATTAAACTACAACTGCAATTTGAACCATCAGATTAAACTACAACTGCAGTTGAACCATTAGATTCAGCTACAACTGCAATTGAACCATTAGATTCAGCTGCAACTGCAATTTGAACCATCAGATTAAACTACAACTGCAATTGAATCATCAGATTAAACTACAACTGCAATTTGAACCATCAGATTAAACTACAACTGCAATTGAACCATCAGATTCAGCTACAACTGCAATTTGAACCATTAGATTAAACTACAACTGCAATTTGAACCATCAGATTAAACTACAACTGCAATTGAACCATCAGATTAAACTACAACTGCAATTGAACCATCAGATTCAGCTACAACTGCAATTTGAACCATTAGATTCAGCTGCAACTGCAATTTGAACCATCAGATTAAACTACAACTGCAATTGAATCATCAGATTAAACTACAACTGCAATTTGAACAATCAGATTAAACTACAACTGCAATTTGAACCATCAGATTAAACTACAACTGCGATTGAACCATTAGATTAAACTACAACTGCAATTTAATCAATAGATTAAACTACAACTGCGATTGAACCATCAGATTAAACTACAACTGCAATTTAATCAATAGATTAAACTACAACTGCAATTTGAACCATCAGATTAAACTACAACTGCGATTGAACCATTAGATTCAGCTGCAACTTCAATTGAACCATCAGATTCAGCTACAACTGCAATTGAACCATCAGATTAAACTACAACTGCAATTGAACCATCAGATTAAACTACAACTGCAATTTGAACCATTAGATTAAACTACAACTGCAATTTAATCAATAGATTAAACTACAACTGCAATTGAACCATCAGATTAAACTACAACTGCAATCTAATCAATAGATTAAACTACAACTGCAATTGAACCATCAGATTAAACTACAACTGCAATTTGAACCATTAGATTAAACTACAACTGCAATTGAACCATCAGATTAAACTACAACTGCAATTTGAACCATCAGATTCAGCTACAACTGCAATTGAACCATCAGATTAAACTACAACTGCAGTTGAATCATCAGATTAAACTACAACTGTAATTTGAACCATTAGATTCAGCTGTAACTGCAATTTGAACCATCAGATTCAGCTGCAACTGCAATTTGAACCATCAGATTAAACTACAACTGCAATTGAACCATCAGATTAAACTACAACTGCAATTGAACCATCAGATTAAACTACAACTGCAATTGAACCATCAGATTAAACTACAACTGCAATTGAACCATCAGATTAATCTACAACTGCAATTGAACCATCAGATTCAGCTACAACTGCAATTTGAACAATCAGATTGAACTACAACTGCAATTTAACCATTAGATTCAGCTGCAACTTCAATTGAACCATCAGATTTAGCTGCAACTTCAATTGAACCATCAGATTCAGCTACAACTTCAATTGAACCATCAGATTAATCTACAACTGCAATTTGAACCATCAGATTAAACTACAACTGCAATTGAACCATCAGATTCAGCTACAACTGCAATTTGAACAATCAGATTGAACTACAACTGCAATTTGAACCATTAGATTCAGCTACAACTGCAATTTGAACCATCAGATTAAACTACAACTGCAATTGAACCATCAGATTAAACTACAACTGCAATTGAACCATCAGATTAAACTACAACTGCAATTTGAACCATCAGATTAAACTACAACTGCGATTGAACCATTAGATTCAGCTGCAACTTCAATTGAACCATCAGATTCAGCTACAACTGCAATTTGAACCATCAGATTAAACTACAACTACAATTGAACCATCAGATTAAACTACAACTGCAATTGAACCATCAGATTAAACTACAACTGCAATTGAACCATCAGATTAAACTACAACTGCAATTTGAACCATCAGATTAAACTACAACTGCGATTGAACCATTAGATTCAGCTGCAACTTCAATTGAACCATCAGATTCAGCTACAACTGCAATTTGAACCATCAGATTAAACTACAACTGCAATTGAACCATCAGATTAAACTACAACTGCAATTGAACCATCAGATTAAACTACAACTGCAATTGAACCATCAGATTAAACTACAACTGCAATTTGAACCATCAGATTAAACTACAACTGCAATTGAACCATCAGATTAAACTACAACTGCAATTTGAACCATCAGATTCAGCTACAACTGCAATTTGAACCATTAGATTAAACTACAACTGCAATTGAACCATCAGATTAAACTACAACTGCAGTTGAATCATCAGATTAAACTACAACTGCAGTTGAACCATTAGATTCAGCTACAACTGCAATTTGAACCATCAGATTCAGCTGCAACTGCAATTGAACCATCAGATTCAGCTACAACTGCAATTGAACCATTAGATTCAGCTACAACTGCAATTGAACCATTAGATTCAGCTGCAACTGCAATTTGAACCATCAGATTAAACTACAACTGCAATTGAACCATCAGATTCAGCTACAACTGCAGTTGAACCATTAGATTCAGCTACAACTGCAATTTGAACCATCAGATTCAGCTACAACTGCAATTGAACCATCAGATTCAGCTACAACTGCAGTTGTAGTTTAATCTGATGGTTCAAATTGCAGTTGTAGTTTAATCTGATGGTTCAAATTGCAGTTGTAGCTGAATCTGATGGTTCAAATTGCAGTTGCAGCTGAATCTGATGGTTCAAATTGCAGTTACAGCTGAATCTAATGGTTCAAATTACAGTTGTAGTTTAATCTGATGATTCAACTGCAGTTGTAGTTTAATCTGATGGTTCAATTGCAGTTGTAGCTGAATCTGATGGTTCAAATTGCAGTTGTAGTTTAATCTGATGGTTCAATTGCAGTTGTAGTTTAATCTGATGGTTCAATTGCAGTTGCAGCTGAATCTGATGGTTCAAATTGCAGTTTTAGCTGAATCTAATGGTTCAACTGCAGTTGTAGTTTAATCTGATGATTCAACTGCAGTTGTAGTTTAATCTGATGGTTCAAATTGCAGTTGTAGTTTAATCTGATGGTTCAATTGCAGTTGCAGCTGAATCTGATGGTTCAAATTGCAGTTGTAGTTTAATCTGATGGTTCAATTGCAGTTGTAGTTTAATCTGATGGTTCAATTGCAGTTGTAGTTTAATCTGATGGTTCAATTGCAGTTGTAGTTTAATCTGATGGTTCAAATTGCAGTTGTAGCTGAATCTGATGGTTCAATTGCAGTTGTAGTTTAATCTAATGGTTCAATTGCAGTTGTAGTTTAATCTGATGGTTCAAATTGCAGTTGTAGTTTAATCTGATGGTTCAAATTGCAGTTGTAGTTTAATTTGATGATTCAACTGCAGTTGTAGCTGAATCTGATGGTTCAAATTGCAGTTGTAGTTTAATCTGATGGTTCAATTGCAGTTGCAGCTGAATCTGATGGTTCAAATTGCAGTTGTAGTTTAATCTGATGGTTCAAATTGCAGTTGTAGTTTAATCTGATGGTTCAAATTGCAGTTGTAGCTGAATCTGATGGTTCAAATTGCAGTTGTAGTTTAATCTGATGGTTCAATTGCAGTTGCAGCTGAATCTGATGGTTCAAATTGCAGTTGTAGTTTAATCTGATGATTCAATTGCAGTTGTAGTTTAATCTGATGGTTCAAATTGCAGTTGTAGTTTAATCTGATGATTCAATTGCAGTTGTAGCTGAATCTGATGGTTCAAATTGTAGTTGTAGCTGAATCTGATGGTTCAAATTGCAGTTGTAGCTGAATCTGATGGTTCAAATTGCAGTTGTAGTTTAATCTGATGATTCAACTGCAGTTGTAGTTTAATCTGATGGTTCAAATTGCAGTTGTAGTTTAATCTGATGATTCAACTGCAGTTGTAGCTGAATCTGATGGTTCAAATTGCAGTTGTAGTTTAATCTGATGGTTCAATTGCAGTTGCAGCTGAATCTGATGGTTCAAATTGCAGTTGTAGCTGAATCTAATGGTTCAACTGCAGTTGTAGTTTAATCTGATGATTCAACTGCAGTTGTAGTTTAATCTGATGATTCAAATTGCAGTTGTAGTTTAATCTGATGATTCAAATTGCAGTTGCAGCTGAATCTGATGGTTCAAATTGCAGTTACAGCTGAATCTAATGGTTCAAATTGCAGTTGTAGCTGAATCTGATGGTTCAAATTGCAGTTGTAGTTTAATCTGATGGTTCAATTGCAGTTGTAGTTTAATCTGATGGTTCAAATTGAAGTTGTAGTTTAATCTGATGATTCAAATTGCAGTTGTAGTTTAATCTGATGGTTCAATTGCAGTTGTAGTTTAATCTGATGGTTCAAATTGCAGTTTTAGCTGAATCTAATGGTTCAACTGCAGTTGTAGTTTAATCTGATGATTCAACTGCAGTTGTAGTTTAATCTGATGGTTCAAATTGCAGTTGTAGTTTAATCTGATGGTTCAAATTGCAGTTGTAGCTGAATCTGATGGTTCAAATTGCAGTTGTAGCTGAATCTAATGGTTCAACTGCAGTTGTAGTTTAATCTGATGGTTCAATTGCAGTTGTAGATGAATCTGATGGTTCAAATTGCAGTTGTAGTTTAATCTGATGGTTCAAATTGCAGTTGTAGCTGAATCTGATGGTTCAAATTGCAGTTGTAGTTTAATCTGATGGTTCAATTGCAGTTGCAGCTGAATCTGATGGTTCAAATTGCAGTTGTAGTTTAATCTGATGATTCAACTGCAGTTGTAGTTTAATCTGATGGTTCAAATTGCAGTTGTAGCTGAATCTGATGGTTCAAATTGCAGTTGTAGTTTAATCTGATGGTTCAATTGCAGTTGCAGCTGAATCTGATGGTTCAAATTGCAGTTGTAGTTTAATCTGATGATTCAATTGCAGTTGTAGTTTAATCTGATGGTTCAAATTGCAGTTGTAGTTTAATCTGATGATTCAATTGCAGTTGTAGCTGAATCTGATGGTTCAAATTGTAGTTGTAGCTGAATCTGATGGTTCAAATTGCAGTTGTAGCTGAATCTGATGGTTCAAATTGCAGTTGTAGTTTAATCTGATGATTCAACTGCAGTTGTAGTTTAATCTGATGGTTCAAATTGCAGTTGTAGCTGAATCTGATGGTTCAAATTGCAGTTGTAGTTTAATCTGATGGTTCAATTGCAGTTGCAGCTGAATCTGATGGTTCAAATTGCAGTTGTAGCTGAATCTAATGGTTCAACTGCAGTTGTAGTTTAATCTGATGATTCAACTGCAGTTGTAGTTTAATCTGATGATTCAAATTGCAGTTGTAGTTTAATCTGATGATTCAAATTGCAGTTGCAGCTGAATCTGATGGTTCAAATTGCAGTTACAGCTGAATCTAATGGTTCAAATTGCAGTTGTAGCTGAATCTGATGGTTCAAATTGCAGTTGTAGTTTAATCTGATGGTTCAATTGCAGTTGCAGCTGAATCTGATGGTTCAAATTGCAGTTGTAGCTGAATCTAATGATTCAACTGCAGTTGTAGTTTAATCTGATGGTTCAAATTGCAGTTGTAGTTTAATCTGATGATTCAAATTGCAGTTGTAGTTTAATCTGATGGTTCAATTGCAGTTGCAGCTGAATCTGATGGTTCAAATTGCAGTTACAGCTGAATCTAATGGTTCAATTGAAGTTGTAGTTTAATCTAATGGTTCAAATTGCAGTTGTAGTTTAATCTGATGGTTCAAATTGCAGTTGTAGCTGAATCTGATGGTTCAAATTGCAGTTGTAGCTGAATCTAATGGTTCAACTGCAGTTGTAGTTTAATCTGATGGTTCAATTGCAGTTGTAGCTGAATCTGATGGTTCAAATTGCAGTTGTAGTTTAATCTAATGGTTCAAATTGCAGTTGTAGCTGAATCTGATGGTTCAAATTGCAGTTGTAGTTTAATCTGATGGTTCAATTGCAGTTGTAGTTTAATCTGATGGTTCAATTGCAGTTGCAGCTGAATCTGATGGTTCAAATTGCAGTTACAGCTGAATCTAATGGTTCAATTGAAGTTGTAGTTTAATCTAATGGTTCAAATTGCAGTTGTAGTTTAATCTGATGGTTCAAATTGCAGTTGTAGTTTAATCTGATGATTCAATTGCAGTTGTAGTTTAATCTGATGGTTCAAATTGCAGTTGTAGTTTAATCTGATGATTCAATTGCAGTTGTAGCTGAATCTGATGGTTCAAATTGTAGTTGTAGCTGAATCTGATGGTTCAAATTGCAGTTGTAGTTTAATCTGATGATTCAACTGCAGTTGTAGTTTAATCTGATGGTTCAAATTGCAGTTGTAGTTTAATCTGATGATTCAACTGCAGTTGTAGTTTAATCTGATGGTTCAAATTGCAGTTGTAGCTGAATCTGATGGTTCAAATTGCAGTTGTAGTTTAATCTGATGGTTCAATTGCAGTTGCAGCTGAATCTGATGGTTCAAATTGCAGTTGTAGCTGAATCTAATGGTTCAACTGCAGTTGTAGTTTAATCTGATGATTCAACTGCAGTTGTAGTTTAATCTGATGATTCAAATTGCAGTTGTAGTTTAATCTGATGATTCAAATTGCAGTTGCAGCTGAATCTGATGGTTCAAATTGCAGTTACAGCTGAATCTAATGGTTCAAATTGCAGTTGTAGCTGAATCTGATGGTTCAAATTGCAGTTGTAGTTTAATCTGATGGTTCAATTGCAGTTGCAGCTGAATCTGATGGTTCAAATTGCAGTTGTAGCTGAATCTAATGATTCAACTGCAGTTGTAGTTTAATCTGATGGTTCAAATTGCAGTTGTAGTTTAATCTGATGATTCAAATTGCAGTTGTAGTTTAATCTGATGGTTCAATTGCAGTTGCAGCTGAATCTGATGGTTCAAATTGCAGTTACAGCTGAATCTAATGGTTCAATTGAAGTTGTAGTTTAATCTAATGGTTCAAATTGCAGTTGTAGTTTAATCTGATGGTTCAAATTGCAGTTGTAGCTGAATCTGATGGTTCAAATTGCAGTTGTAGCTGAATCTAATGGTTCAACTGCAGTTGTAGTTTAATCTGATGGTTCAATTGCAGTTGTAGCTGAATCTGATGGTTCAAATTGCAGTTGTAGTTTAATCTAATGGTTCAAATTGCAGTTGTAGCTGAATCTGATGGTTCAAATTGCAGTTGTAGTTTAATCTGATAATTCAATTGCAGTTGTAGTTTAATCTGATGGTTCAATTGCAGTTGCAGCTGAATCTGATGGTTCAAATTGCAGTTACAGCTGAATCTAATGGTTCAATTGAAGTTGTAGTTTAATCTAATGGTTCAAATTACAGTTGTAGTTTAATCTGATGGTTCAAATTGCAGTTGTAGCTGAATCTGATGGTTCAAATTGCAGTTGTAGCTGAATCTAATGGTTCAACTGCAGTTGTAGTTTAATCTAATGGTTCAAATTGCAGTTGCAGCTGAATCTGATGGTTCAATTGCAGTTGTAGTTTAATCTGATGGTTCAATTGCAGTTGTAGTTTAATCTGATGGTTCAAATTGCAGTTGTAGCTGAATCTGATGGTTCAAATTGCAGTTGTAGCTGAATCTAATGGTTCAACTGCAGTTGTAGCTGAATCTGATGGTTCAATTGCAGTTGTAGTTTAATCTAATGGTTCAAATTGCAGTTGCAGCTGAATCTGATGGTTCAATTGAAGTTGTAGTTTAATCTGATGGTTCAATTGCAGTTGTAGTTTATTCTGATGGTTCAATTGCAGTTGTAGTTTAATCTGATGGTTCAAATTGCAGTTGTAGCTGAATCTGATGGTTCAAATTGCAGTTGTAGCTGAATCTAATGGTTCAACTGCAGTTGTAGTTTAATCTGATGGTTCAATTGCAGTTGTAGTTTAATCTAATGGTTCAAATTGCAGTTACAGCTGAATCTAATGGTTCAATTCCAGTTGTAGTTTAATCTGATGGTTCAAATTGCAGTTGCAGCTGAATCTAATGGTTCAATTGCAGTTGTAGTTTAATCTGATGGTTCAATTGCAGTTGCAGCTGAATCTGATGGTTCAATTGCAGTTGTAGTTTAATCTGATGGTTCAATTGCAGTTGTAGCTGAATCTGATGGTTCAATTGAAGTTGCAGCTGAATCTAATGGTTCAATTGCAGTTGTAGTTTAATCTGATGGTTCAAATTGCAGTTGTAGCTGAATCTGATGGTTCAAATTGCAGTTGTAGTTTAATCTGATAATTCAATTGCAGTTGTAGTTTAATCTGATGGTTCAAATTGCAGTTGTAGCTGAATCTAATGGTTCAATTGAAGTTGTAGCTGAATCTGATGGTTCAAATTGCAGTTGTAGTTTAATCTGATGGTTCAATTGCAGTTGCAGCTGAATCTGATGGTTCAAATTGCAGTTGTAGCTGAATCTAATGGTTCAACTGCAGTTGTAGTTTAATCTGATGATTCAATTGCAGTTGTAGTTTAATCTGATGGTTCAATTGCAGTTGTAGTTTAATCTGATGGTTCAATTGAAGTTGCAGCTGAATCTAATGGTTCAATTGCAGTTGTAGTTTAATCTGATGGTTCAAATTGCAGTTGTAGTTTAATCTGATAATTCAATTGCAGTTGTAGTTTAATCTGATGGTTCAATTGCAGTTGTAGTTTAATCTGATGGTTCAATTGCAGTTGTAGTTTAATCTGATGGTTCAATTGCAGTTGCAGCTGAATCTGATGGTTCAATTGCAGTTGTAGCTGAATCTGATGGTTCAATTGAAGTTGCAGCTGAATCTAATGGTTCAATTGCAGTTGTAGTTTAATCTGATGGTTCAATTGCAGTTGCAGCTGAATCTGATGGTTCAATTGCAGTTGTAGCTGAATCTGATGGTTCAATTGAAGTTGCAGCTGAATCTAATGGTTCAATTGCAGTTGTAGTTTAATCTGATGGTTCAAATTGCAGTTGTAGTTTAATCTGATGGTTCAAATTGCAGTTGTAGTTTAATCTGATAATTCAATTGCAGTTGTAGTTTAATCTGATGGTTCAAATTGCAGTTGTAGTTTAATCTGATGGTTCAAATTGCAGTTGTAGTTTAATCTGATGGTTCAAATTGCAGTTGTAGCTGAATCTGATGGTTCAAATTGCAGTTGTAGCTGAATCTAATGGTTCAATTGAAGTTGTAGTTTAATCTGATGGTTCAAATTGCAGTTGCAGCTGAATCTAATGGTTCAAATTGCAGTTGTAGTTTAATCTAATGGTTCAATTGCAGTTGTAGTTTAATCTGATGATTCAAATTGCAGTTGTAGTTTAATCTGATAATTTAATTGCAGTTCTCGTGGAATCTGTTTCGGCTCAAAATTTGATTTGAAGATTGGATTCGGCTTAGAATTTGGTATTAAGAACTTTTTGAATAGCTACGAAATAAACCTTTCAAAAAAAAAGTGGGGGATTCCCTAGATAGATTTCTTCAACCAACGTATATTATATCAAGTTCATCTATTGCAATAAAATCATTTTCCAAATCATTACAAATATTTTCATTATTATTATTATTTTCATTAATTAATTGAAATATTTGTGTTACGTCCAAGTTCAAAACCTAGCTTCAAAAATCCTGCCCAAAAATTCAAGTGAGATTTAGAAGAAATTGTATTCATCGGAAGATGTTCATTTACACCATTTTCCAATATCACTCTACTGATGTTATTTGAATCAATTGACTGAATACCAAGGCAATGCTCTGTACCTGATTTTTTTGAAATATTATTATTTAATTCTCTCTTTTTTTCTCAGATTCATATTGAGGAAATATTATAACTCTAATGTAGCTGGAAATAACTGTTGAACATGAAATGGGATCCATGTTTTCATTATATTTTTGAGGTAATCAACCATTATGAAAATTATCAAATAGATTTTAATGTTCTCTTTTGAAATTGGCAAAAAGTCTGTTTAGCTCTTTTATTCCTTGATTGAAAACATGTGTAGTAGTTTTTAATGCCAAATCAATTTTACAAATTAGTATATATAAGTCGCTTTCCGTAGGGCTTCGGCTAACCCTGGGTAGCCACGCCCTCACGTCAACACGAACTAGTTAAAAAAAATTAAAAATAAAAAAATAAAAAAAATTATAAAAATATTTTTCAAATGGAAGAGTCTTTGAAAAAGATCTTTTAAAAATAAAATTTGAGACATGTTATATGAAAATAATGAGACAAAATTCAAATGGAAAATATACCTCAAATTAGTTTATTTGAACTTTTAAACGATTCAGATTATGATCTAGATGAAAATACTAGTGAATTTATCATTAGTACTCCTATTATTCAAACTGACAATATAATTTTAATAGATTTTCCTTGTAAGATTTCATCGAATTGCAAAACCCAAATTAAATGCAAACTTTTTAAGATCACATCCGACATATTTCATATAAACTCCATAAACTTTGAAGGATCGGTTCTTGCAGAAGACACTCGAGATTTTTCAATATCAAATTGTACATTGAAAGGCGATGAATCTGTTGATGGCACTCTTATTCTATTCAGATGTGAAAACTCTTTAATTGACAATGTTACCATTTCAGATTCGAAAACACGAGGTTTATTATTTGATAATAGTATTGTAACTGCTCGTAACCTAACAATTCATCATCTTTCTAACGATCTTATATATTTTAAAAATGAAACATTTTTAACTCTTACCAACTCCAACCTTCATCATTCAGAAGAAAATGCTATATATTTGGCCGAACATTCAAGAATTGAAATTTCAGAATGTCGGTTAACCGACATCAAAAAAAGCATTATTGGCTGTGAAAATTCTTATTTATCAGTTAATAACTGCACCTTTCAAAATAGTGAAGAAAGCGGAATTGAAATATTATCATCCAATGATTTCCTCATTGAAAAAAGCACTTTTTCAAACGTAAAATGCGGAATTTCAATTGTTAAAAATTCGTGCGGTGTGATCAATGAAAATGAAATTACTAACACCACTGAAAATGGAATTTATTGCATAAATGAGTCTGATTTACTTATAACCAACAACACATTATCAAACACACAATATCCGGCAGTTTTCATTGGAACGAAATCGTCAGCTTCAATTCAATCAAACAAAATTTCAAAAATGGAAAGAAATGGACTTGCAATTCGTTTTGCACAACATGTTGAAATTGAAGGAAATGAAATTGATGATGTAAAACAAAATGGAATTTCAATATCACATACAAATTTTTGCTCAATTCATGACAACCGAATTTCAAACTGTTCATTATCGACTGTTCATGCATACAACGGATCGAATGTAAAATTCGAAAAAAACATCATTAAAAATGCAGGCAAGCACGCGTTCATCGCTTTTGCATGTGGAACAATTCAAGCAAATAATAATGAAATTGATAACGTTCAAGAATCAATGGCAAAGTTATTGTTCAAAGGTGGAGGTGATTTCATTGACAACAAAATTTCAAATTGCCAGAATCAAAATGATTGTCAGACAACAAATTCCTACTTTTTCAAAGGAAATGGAAACTTTCCAGCAGTTTCAAATGATCCAGAAAGAATTGATGATTCAGTCACTCTTGATAATTCAATCACTGAAGAGAATCATCTTTGCATGAAATGCAATAAGAATGAGCGTGTTTGCTACACGCTGACTTGTGCCCATAAAGTTCTCTGTAAAGAATGTGCTGAAAAGGCTGTCAAAGAAGATGAAGAATGTCCTCTTTGTGGTTTTCCAGTTGAATCCTTTGTGACAGGCATCAACTGTGGTGATGAGAATGGAATTTGCGGTATTTGCTTTGAAAATAAAGCTAATTGTTTGTTGATTCCTTGTGGCCATATCGGTGCTTGCTCATCTTGCTTGAAAGGATGGTTTAAAAACAATAACACGTGCCCATTTTGTAGAAAAGACATTTCTTCATATGCAAAGATATACGATTTTTAATATATAGAGATTTAATAAGCGAAAAAAATTATATAAAGTAAACCAAACACATTTTATATGCCAATATTTTATATATATTTACAAGCAACATATCTTGCAGAAGATGGGCTTTTGTAAAATTCTATTAATTGAAACAAGTTTCATTTGAAAAACCTTATTCTCTCAAATTAATTGATAAGCATGCATTTAAAGATTGTTCATCACTTGCACAAATAAAAATTTAAAAATAATTTCATTAAATGAATAAATATCAACTGGAAAGGAAAATCTGCATTTTCTTTTTATTATTTCATTTTCTATTTGATAATTGGTTTTCTGATAATATCAAAATTAACCCATGAAAAATGGCTAAACTAAACTTATAATTAATATGTTTTTTGTTAAATTCAGGTATAAATGACTTTCATAGAACGATACCTTTAAATAGACTTGGTCAATGTCTTGGACTCAAGGACTAAACCAACCTTGTCAATTTTTTTTCATCTTTTATCTTAACAAAAAATCAACAAAATAGAAATTTTTCTAAATAAAAAGTAATATCTTAAATTAGTTATCATGATATATAAATAAGAAAATAAAATTTAATGATAAAATCTTAAAAAAGTTGCACTCAAAACAAAATTTGGAATTTAAAAAATTGATTTTGGATGTCACTTTTTCAGAGTTATCTTTAGAAAAAATATACGATAAAATAAGATAAAATTTTTAAACTATAATTGAAATACTTTGTTAGGTCTTTGGAAGTCCTTGGTCCTTGAAAGTCCTTTGAAGAGTTTTCAAGTCCAGGACATTGACCAAGCCTACCTTTAAAAGTATCTTTTAAATCAAATGTTAGATTATAAAGCCATAATATATATATAATGTAAAATAATAATTATAGTAATAATAATTCAGTAAAGTAAAATCGATTCATCGTTTAATCCTTTTTATTTTGAATAAATTTGATCGAAGTTGAATTAAACTTTTTCATTAAATTGAATAAAAATATAAACTTTTTTCTCAATATTTTACAAAATTGAAAGAAGATTATGTCTTAAATAAAAAAGATTCCTGAAGGCGAAAAATTATTTAAAATCAAATATATATGATTTCTGTATTATTTTATCCTCAGACAGCTTCTTAAAATGTGGTTAATTCTGAAAAAGTAGAGAAATTGGGACTTTTTGAATAAAAATATAAAACATTTTTCTTGTAAATAAAACTTTTATCGAATTATCTTGTATTTAATTAAAATTGATTAATTTTTATCTATATTTATAGTTTAATAATAATGAAATAACCAATCAATTCAATAAAATGAATGAAATCAAATCATATGAAACATATTTTGAGTGAATAAGATGATTTCAAAATCATTTTCTTCACATATAAGCATATATTAATTTATATTATTTCAATATTTCAAATAATTATTGATAACTATTAAATAATAATCATCATAAAGAAACAAACCTTTATATTTCAAAAATATATTCAAATGAATATAAATGTATTAAATTAATAATAATTGTGAAATAACTAACCTAACATATTTAATATTTTAAATAAATATCAATTTAAAAGATCTGTTTTTCATTGAAATTAAAAAAGAAAAATTATCATCTTATATTCAAGAAGGAAAATACCAGGTAATTCATGATAATAAGAAAAACTTTAATAAACAATAATTCATATTTTATAATTCATATTTAAAAGAAAATTTTTAAATTTAACAATATTATTCTTTGTTATTTGAT
>JAPFFF010000264.1:0-28537 GCA_039105265.1 Tritrichomonas musculus | reverse complement strand
TTATTATTAGTATAAGATATTGTCCTTGATTTTATATAAATAAAAAAAGATATAAGATTAAGATAAATGTTTGAATTTTTATGAAAAAGTAACTTTTCCTCTCAAAAATATCTTAATGATATAAATATGTGTGGGTAGACGATCAAAATTCGTTAAATTATTTAAAATTTTTATTTATGAAAAATTTTTTTTATTTTATTTTTATATATATAATAATATAAAAAAGCATTTAATTAATAAAAGTTGACCAAATTAAGATTTATAATTTTTCAATAGTTATATAAATATTGAAAGAAATTTAAAATCATTTAATATCTTGTTATAGAGCTCCGAATTTATATTAAATAAATAAATATATAATAGTGATAAATTATATTATACTTATATTTATATTGGGAATGAACTTTTAATCAGCAGTTTTTTAAAAAAAGTTCTGAGAAGTTTCTTTTTTTTTATCATAAATTTTTAGCAATTCAAAATATTTGAAAATGAAAAAACGATAAATAAGAATCTTTAATATCTTGTTATAGAGCTCCGAATTTATATTAAATAAATAAAAATATAATAGTGATAAATTATATTATACTTATATATATATCGGGAATGAACTTTTAATCAGCAGTTTTTTAAAAAAAGTTCTGAGAAGTTTCTTTTTTTTTATCATAAATTTTTAGCAATTCAAAATATTTGAAAATGAAAAAACGATAAATAAGAATCTTTAATATCTTGTTATAGAGCTCCGAATTTATATTAAATAAATAAAAATATAATAGTGATAAATTACATTATATTTATATTTATATTGGGAATGAACTTTTAATCAGCAGTTTTTTTAAAAAAATGCATGAAAGCTATTTTGTCACTTTTTATTACTTTATAAAATAAAAATGAGTGAATTCTTGAAAGATCAGATATAATAATATATATGCATTCTCGAGAACTTGCCGAATCTTCTTTAATGGAATTCTTGAAAAATTCAGATGATCTTGAAGAAAATTATGAAAATTTAATTCGCATTTTTAATGATTACAAAATTGATGAAAATTCGCAAGATTTAAAAGATGTCTTAAATATAATTATTTCTTTTTGAAATAATTATCCTAGAAATCTACTATTTTTTTCAAAGATTGAAAAAATTATATTATTTTTTAAGCCAAAAATTATGAAACTCTGGTCAAATATTGAAAAATTCCATATTTTTAGAACCAACAAACGAATTCTTTTATTTGCGCTCAACGAAAAAATTGTTACACTTGACCAAAAGATATTGAATTGTTTTTTTAGCTCCAAAAAATAAACATAATTCTTAACATTTATATTTTTTCTAATATAATATATTTATATATTTTTATTTATATTAAATAATTTATAAATATAAGTAGTTCTAAAAGATAAAAATATTTCATAATTAAATTTTTATATTCAAATATTTCAATGATCTTATTCAAAAAATAAAAAAACGATCATTTCTCATTTAAAAATAAAATCGTTGATATATCACTTATTGCCCATTAAAATATTCTGGTATTTATAAAATAATCTAATTACCTCTTAATTAATATAATATATGAATATATAAATAAATGACGGAAGAGAATCCAGTACCCATACATATTGATATAATAAATATAATTATCTACTTAGATATGTAAGTTTCCGACCAATAGCCAGTGTACAATAAGGAAGATGACTTTTTGAATCAAAAGTGAATCCTCATCATTAAAGAGAAGGACGAGTTCCTAGCAATCAACAACGTGAATCCTCCTTACATTCCAATTTCGTTGGTGTATTTTGATTGCAACGAGAACAAACTCAAGCATCTCACGTACTCCATAATCTTTCAAGTGACTCTCCGAGATTTGCCTCTTTTCGACAAGATTTTTACACCTGGTATTTTCAATGTTCAACGCGAGATCCTACCCACACCGAGACATCGGGTATGCATACTACATAGTGAAGGCAAAATCAAACGTAGCTGGAGCAATAGCTCCTGCATATTTCAATTTACAAATGTAAATTCTCGCTTCATTCAAATACGCTTATCCAATATTTTAAATCTTCTTAAATGGCTTTATGGCACTCATTTCCTTCATCAAAGTTGATGGTAACAAGTAATTATCAATTATTCATAAAATTTATATACATATACAATTTACAGGATCTCTCGAGGATAAAAAGCTTTCTTTATAGAAATGAGCTGTTTTAAAAAATGATGTTTAAATGTTTCTAAACTTGCTCAATTCTTCATTTTTTTGAATATTTTTTTTTAATAAATTGAATAAAGTTTTCTTTGAAAAAGTGTTGGTCGATTATAATGCATTCAATTTTTGTTACCCTCTCAAATTTTCCTTTTTTAGAATTGCGGGGATTAGTAAAAAATAAACGTACACTGGCATACCAACTTTTTCTAAATGTAGTCAATTTAAAAAAGTGCTCTTTTTTCATATCTTTATTGTGACTATTATTACATTTGGGAAAAAGATCGCTGATCTACCTTTAATAGCAATAACTTTACTATTACTTATTTTTTTATCCACTTTTCGTTTTACAGCTGCCTCACCAGGAAATGCTGAATTATTCAACATCGTCTGGTGAGAGGAAAGTCACTCCACCAGCAAATGTACTAAATCGCTCATCATACATCTCAAACAAACAAAAATAAAAGCATTAGTTTAAGCACAAACGAATTTTTTTACTCAATTGAATTTTAATTTTCAAACATTTCCCCGCTTGACCAACGAGGCATATCATTCGCATGTACAATTAACGTAACACATATTTTCTATAGAACATTTCGCTTTGCAACCTATTCATCAACTTTATATCAATACTAATTATCAAAATTCTACCTTAATATTGTTAATCAAATTATTCTCATTCAATTCATAACATTAGCACTCAAATTATTTAACATTTATGCTTTTTTCATTTTTATCTTATCTTATCTCTTTGTATTCTTTTTTAAGACTATTTATTTCTTTTTTGGAACGTATCTTTTATTTTATTAGTTTTAATAATATATTGTTTATGTTTTTCTTTTTCCTTTTTTTTTTTTAAATTTAAGATATTTATTTGAAGAAATTTATTTGCAAGCACGTTAATGAATACAGAAGCGAACACGGAAGACCTTAAAGAATTTATTTTACAGATGGTTATACTTTACTTATATTTGAAGATGCAGGATTCGAAAGACAAACGTACAGAACGGAATACATGATCACGGAAACGAATACAGACGGGAACACGGAAGACCTTAAAGAATTTATTTTACAGATGGTTATACTTTACTTATATTTGAAGATGCAGGATTCGAAAGACAAACGTACAGAACGGAATACATGAGCACGGAAACGAATACAGAAACGAACACAGAAGAATATCTCGATTTTATTATATAAACAGTTCTATTTTGATTTTAAATAATCAGATGAACGTCGATCGGCAGGCACTTCCCCGCTCGACCAACCAACAACGCAATTCACACGCACAATCAATGCAACACATATTCGCTATACAAAGTCTCACACATTAGCAGACGCGCCGGCCGATGCTGATATACAATCAACATCGGCCAGCGAGTGGCAAAGTAACTCAGGCAGAAAAATGTTTTAACACTCATTAGGCATAACATGCAAACAATATCAGACGCAACAGAAGAACAGAAACAAAAAATTTTTATCAGATGAACTTCGACCAAAGAAGCAAGCAAATCGCACGTACAAGCAATACAGCACACTTTCGCATGAACAAGCAATACATGTATACTTTTTTTTTTCATTTTTATCTTATCTTATCTTTTTGTATTTTTTTTTTTTTTTTTAAGCCTTTTTATTTATTTTTTGTAATATATTTTTTATTTTATTAGTTTTGATACTATATTTTATATATTTTTCTTTTCTTTTTTTTTAATTTAAGATATGTATTTGAAGAAGATTTTTTGCAGGCATGGAAACGAATACAGACGGGAACACGGAAGACCTTAAAGAATTTTTTTTACAGATGGTTATACTTTACTTATATTTGAAGATGCAGGATTCGAAAGACAAACGTACAGAACGGAATACATGATCACGGAAACGAATACAGACGGGAACACGGAAGACCTTAAAGAATTTATTTTACAGATGGTTATACTTTACTTATATTTGAAGATGCAGGATTCGAAAGACAAACGTACAGAACGGAATACATGAGCACGGAAACGAATACAGAAACGAACCCGGAAGAATATCTCGAAATTATGTTATATAAACAGTTCTATTTTGATTTTAAATATTATTCAGTAATCAGAATTAAAGAAAGGAATACATGAGCACGGAAACGAATACAGACGGGAACACGGAAGACCTTAAAGAATTTATTTTACAGATGGTTATACTTTACTTATATTTGAAGATGCAGGATTCGAAAGACAAACGTACGGAACGGAATACATGATCACGGAAACGAATACAGACGGGAACACGGAAGACCTTAAAGAATTTATTTTACAGATGGTTATACTTTACTTATATTTGAAGATGCAGGATTCGAAAGACAAACGTACAGAACGGAATACATGAGCACGGAAACGAATACAGAAACGAACCCGGAAGAATATCTCGAAATTATGTTATATAAACAGTTCTATTTTGATTTTAAATATTATTCAGTAATCAGAATTAAAGAAAGGAATACATGATCACGGAAACGAATACAGACGGGAACACGGAAGACCTTAAAGAATTTATTTTACAGATGGTTATACTTTACTTATATTTGAAGATGCAGGATTCGAAAGACAAACGTACGGAACGGAATACATGATCACGGAAACGAATACAGACGGGAACACGGAAGACCTTAAAGAATTTATTTTACAGATGGTTATACTTTACTTATATTTGAAGATGCAGGATTCGAAAGACAAACGTACGGAACGGAATACATGATCACGGAAACGAATACAGACGGGAACACGGAAGACCTTAAAGAATTTATTTTACAGATGGTTATACTTTACTTATATTTGAAGATGCAGGATTCGAAAGACAAACGTACAGAACGGAATACATGATCACGGAAACGAATACAGAAACGAACCCGGAAGAATATCTCGAAATTATGTTATATAAACAGTTCTATTTTGATTTTAAATATTATTCAGTAATCAGAATTAAAGAAAGGAATACATGAGCACGGAAACGAATACAGACGGGAACACGGAAGACCTTAAAGAATTTTTTTTACAGATGGTTATACTTTACTTATATTTGAAGATGCAGGATTCGAAAGACAAACGTACAGAACGGAATACATGATCACGGAAACGAATACAGACGGGAACACGGAAGACCTTAAAGAATTTATTTTACAGATGGTTATACTTTACTTATATTTGAAGATGCAGGATTCGAAAGACAAACGTACAGAACGGAATACATGAGCACGGAAACGAATACAGAAACGAACCCGGAAGAATATCTCGAAATTATGTTATATAAACAGTTCTATTTTGATTTTAAATATTATTCAGTAATCAGAATTAAAGAAAGGAATACATGAGCACGGAAACGAATACAGACGGGAACACGGAAGACCTTAAAGAATTTATTTTACAGATGGTTATACTTTACTTATATTTGAAGATGCAGGATTCGAAAGACAAACGTACGGAACGGAATACATGATCACGGAAACGAATACAGACGGGAACACGGAAGACCTTAAAGAATTTATTTTACAGATGGTTATACTTTACTTATATTTGAAGATGCAGGATTCGAAAGACAAACGTACGGAACGGAATACATGAGCACGGAAACGAATACAGAAACGAACCCGGAAGAATATCTCGAAATTATGTTATATAAACAGTTCTATTTTGATTTTAAATATTATTCAGTAATCAGAATTAAAGAAAGGAATACATGATCACGGAAACGAATACAGACGGGAACACGGAAGACCTTAAAGAATTTATTTTACAGATGGTTATACTTTACTTATATTTGAAGATGCAGGATTCGAAAGACAAACGTACGGAACGGAATACATGATCACGGAAACGAATACAGACGGGAACACGGAAGACCTTAAAGAATTTATTTTACAGATGGTTATACTTTACTTATATTTGAAGATGCAGGATTCGAAAGACAAACGTACGGAACGGAATACATGATCACGGAAACGAATACAGACGGGAACACGGAAGACCTTAAAGAATTTATTTTACAGATGGTTATACTTTACTTATATTTGAAGATGCAGGATTCGAAAGACAAACGTACAGAACGGAATACATGATCACGGAAACGAATACAGAAACGAACCCGGAAGAATATCTCGAAATTATGTTATATAAACAGTTCTATTTTGATTTTAAATATTATTCAGTAATCAGAATTAAAGAAAGGAATACATGATCACGGAAACGAATACAGACGGGAACACGGAAGACCTTAAAGAATTTATTTTACAGATGGTTATACTTTACTTATATTTGAAGATGCAGGATTCGAAAGACAAACGTACGGAACGGAATACATGATCACGGAAACGAATACAGACGGGAACACGGAAGACCTTAAAGAATTTATTTTACAGATGGTTATACTTTACTTATATTTGAAGATGCAGGATTCGAAAGACAAACGTACGGAACGGAATACATGATCACGGAAACGAATACAGACGGGAACACGGAAGACCTTAAAGAATTTATTTTACAGATGGTTATACTTTACTTATATTTGAAGATGCAGGATTCGAAAGACAAACGTACAGAACGGAATACATGAGCACGGAAACGAATACAGAAACGAACCCGGAAGAATATCTCGAAATTATGTTATATAAACAGTTCTATTTTGATTTTAAATATTATTCAGTAATCAGAATTAAAGAAAGGAATACATGAGCACGGAAACGAATACAGACGGGAACACGGAAGACCTTAAAGAATTTATTTTACAGATGGTTATACTTTACTTATATTTGAAGATGCAGGATTCGAAAGACAAACGTACGGAACGGAATACATGATCACGGAAACGAATACAGACGGGAACACGGAAGACCTTAAAGAATTTATTTTACAGATGGTTATACTTTACTTATATTTGAAGATGCAGGATTCGAAAGACAAACGTACAGAACGGAATACATGATCACGGAAACGAATACAGAAACGAACCCGGAAGAATATCTCGAAATTATGTTATATAAACAGTTCTATTTTGATTTTAAATATTATTCAGTAATCAGAATTAAAGAAAGGAATACATGAGCACGGAAACGAATACAGACGGGAACACGGAAGACCTTAAAGAATTTTTTTTACAGATGGTTATACTTTACTTATATTTGAAGATGCAGGATTCGAAAGACAAACGTACAGAACGGAATACATGATCACGGAAACGAATACAGACGGGAACACGGAAGACCTTAAAGAATTTATTTTACAGATGGTTATACTTTACTTATATTTGAAGATGCAGGATTCGAAAGACAAACGTACGGAACGGAATACATGAGCACGGAAACGAATACAGAAACGAACACAGAAGAATATCTCGATTTTATTATATAAACAGTTCTATTTTGATTTTAAATAATCAGATGAACGTCGATCGGCAGGCACTTCCCCGCTCGACCAACCAACAACGCAATTCACACGCACAATCAATGCAACACATATTCGCTATACAAAGTCTCACACATTAGCAGACGCGCCGGCCGATGCTGATATACAATCAACATCGGCCGGCGAGTGGCAAAGTAACTCAGGCAGAAAAATGTTTTAACACTCATTAGGCATAACATGCAAACAATATCAGACGCAACAGAAGAACAGAAACAAAAAATTTTTATCAGATGAACTTCGACCAAAGAAGCAAGCAAATCGCACGTACAAGCAATACAGCACACTTTCGCATGAACAAGCAATACATGTATACTTTTTTTTTCATTTTTATCTTATCTTATCTTTTTGTATTTTTTTTTTTTTTAAGCCTTTTTATTTATTTTTTGTAATATATTTTTTATTTTATTAGTTTTGATACTATATTTTATATATTTTTCTTTTCTTTTTTTTTAATTTAAGATATGTATTTGAAGAAGATTTTTTGCAGGCATGGAAACGAATACAGACGGGAACACGGAAGACCTTAAAGAATTTTTTTTACAGATGGTTATACTTTACTTATATTTGAAGATGCAGGATTCGAAAGACAAACGTACGGAACGGAATACATGATCACGGAAACGAATACAGACGGGAACACGGAAGACCTTAAAGAATTTATTTTACAGATGGTTATACTTTACTTATATTTGAAGATGCAGGATTCGAAAGACAAACGTACGGAACGGAATACATGATCACGGAAACGAATACAGACGGGAACACGGAAGACCTTAAAGAATTTATTTTACAGATGGTTATACTTTACTTATATTTGAAGATGCAGGATTCGAAAGACAAACGTACGGAACGGAATACATGATCACGGAAACGAATACAGACGGGAACACGGAAGACCTTAAAGAATTTATTTTACAGATGGTTATACTTTACTTATATTTGAAGATGCAGGATTCGAAAGACAAACGTACGGAACGGAATACATGATCACGGAAACGAATACAGAAACGAACACAGAAGAATATCTCGAAATTATGTTATATAAACAGTTCTATTTTGATTTTAAATATTATTCAGTAATCAGAATTAAAGAAAGGAATACATGAGCACGGAAACGAATACAGACAGGAACACGGAAGACCTTAAAGAATTTATTTTACAGATGGTTATACTTTACTTATATTTGAAGATGCAGGATTCGAAAGACAAACGTACGGAACGGAATACATGAGCACGGAAACGAATACAGACGGGAACACGGAAGACCTTAAAGAATTTATTTTACAGATGGTTATACTTTACTTATATTTGAAGATGCAGGATTCGAAAGACAAACGTACAGAACGGAATACATGAGCACGGAAACGAATACAGACGGGAACACGGAAGACCTTAAAGAATTTATTTTACAGATGGTTATACTTTACTTATATTTGAAGATGCAGGATTCGAAAGACAAACGTACGGAACGGAATACATGATCACGGAAACGAATACAGACGGGAACACGGAAGACCTTAAAGAATTTATTTTACAGATGGTTATACTTTACTTATATTTGAAGATGCAGGATTCGAAAGACAAACGTACGGAACGGAATACATGATCACGGAAACGAATACAGACGGGAACACGGAAGACCTTAAAGAATTTATTTTACAGATGGTTATACTTTACTTATATTTGAAGATGCAGGATTCGAAAGACAAACGTACGGAACGGAATACATGAGCACGGAAACGAATACAGAAACGAACCCGGAAGAATATCTCGAAATTATGTTATATAAACAGTTCTATTTTGATTTTAAATATTATTCAGTAATCAGAATTAAAGAAAGGAATACATGATCACGGAAACGAATACAGACGGGAACACGGAAGACCTTAAAGAATTTATTTTACAGATGGTTATACTTTACTTATATTTGAAGATGCAGGATTCGAAAGACAAACGTACGGAACGGAATACATGATCACGGAAACGAATACAGACGGGAACACGGAAGACCTTAAAGAATTTATTTTACAGATGGTTATACTTTACTTATATTTGAAGATGCAGGATTCGAAAGACAAACGTACGGAACGGAATACATGAGCACGGAAACGAATACAGAAACGAACACGGAAGAATATCTCGAAATTATGTTATATAAACAGTTCTATTTTGATTTTAAATATTATTCAGTAATCAGAATTAAAGAACGGAATACATGATCACGGAAACGAATACAGACGGGAACACGGAAGACCTTAAAGAATTTATTTTACAGATGGTTATACTTTACTTATATTTGAAGATGCAGGATTCGAAAGACAAACGTACGGAACGGAATACATGATCACGGAAACGAATACAGAAAAGAACACAGAAGAATATCTCGATTTTATTATATAAACAGTTCTATTTTGATTTTAAATAATCAGATGAACGTCGATCGGCAGGCACTTCCCCGCTCGACCAACCAACAACGCAATTCACACGCACAATCAATGCAACACATATTCGCTATACAAAGTCTCACACATTAGCAGACGCGCCGGCCGATGCTGATATACAATCAACATCGGCCGGCGAGTGGCAAAGTAACTCAGGCAGAAAAATGTTTTAACACTCATTAGGCATAACATGCAAACAATATCAGACGCAACAGAAGAACAGAAACAAAAAATTTTTATCAGATGAACTTCGACCAAAGAAGCAAGCAAATCGCACGTACAAGCAATACAGCACACTTTCGCATGAACAAGCAATACATGTATACTTTTTTTTTCATTTTTATCTTATCTTATCTTTTTGTATTTTTTTTTTTTTTTTAAGCCTTTTTATTTATTTTTTGTAATATATTTTTTATTTTATTAGTTTTGATACTATATTTTATATATTTTTCTTTTCTTTTTTTTTAATTTAAGATATGTATTTGAAGAAGATTTTTTGCAGGCATGGAAACGAATACAGACGGGAACACGGAAGACCTTAAAGAATTTTTTTTACAGATGGTTATACTTTACTTATATTTGAAGATGCAGGATTCGAAAGACAAACGTACAGAACGGAATACATGAGCACGGAAACGAATACAGACGGGAACACGGAAGACCTTAAAGAATTTATTTTACAGATGGTTATACTTTACTTATATTTGAAGATGCAGGATTCGAAAGACAAACGTACGGAACGGAATACATGAGCACGGAAACGAATACAGACGGGAACACGGAAGACCTTAAAGAATTTATTTTACAGATGGTTATACTTTACTTATATTTGAAGATGCAGGATTCGAAAGACAAACGTACGGAACGGAATACATGATCACGGAAACGAATACAGACGGGAACACGGAAGACCTTAAAGAATTTATTTTACAGATGGTTATACTTTACTTATATTTGAAGATGCAGGATTCGAAAGACAAACGTACGGAACGGAATACATGATCACGGAAACGAATACAGACGGGAACACGGAAGACCTTAAAGAATTTATTTTACAGATGGTTATACTTTACTTATATTTGAAGATGCAGGATTCGAAAGACAAACGTACAGAACGGAATACATGATCACGGAAACGAATACAGAAACGAACCCGGAAGAATATCTCGAAATTATGTTATATAAACAGTTCTATTTTGATTTTAAATATTATTCAGTAATCAGAATTAAAGAAAGGAATACATGATCACGGAAACGAATACAGACGGGAACACGGAAGACCTTAAAGAATTTATTTTACAGATGGTTATACTTTACTTATATTTGAAGATGCAGGATTCGAAAGACAAACGTACAGAACGGAATACATGATCACGGAAACGAATACAGAAACGAACCCGGAAGAATATCTCGAAATTATGTTATATAAACAGTTCTATTTTGATTTTAAATATTATTCAGTAATCAGAATTAAAGAAAGGAATACATGATCACGGAAACGAATACAGACGGGAACACGGAAGACCTTAAAGAATTTATTTTACAGATGGTTATACTTTACTTATATTTGAAGATGCAGGATTCGAAAGACAAACGTACGGAACGGAATACATGATCACGGAAACGAATACAGACGGGAACACGGAAGACCTTAAAGAATTTATTTTACAGATGGTTATACTTTACTTATATTTGAAGATGCAGGATTCGAAAGACAAACGTACAGAACGGAATACATGAGCACGGAAACGAATACAGACGGGAACACGGAAGACCTTAAAGAATTTATTTTACAGATGGTTATACTTTACTTATATTTGAAGATGCAGGATTCGAAAGACAAACGTACGGAACGGAATACATGATCACGGAAACGAATACAGACGGGAACACGGAAGACCTTAAAGAATTTATTTTACAGATGGTTATACTTTACTTATATTTGAAGATGCAGGATTCGAAAGACAAACGTACGGAACGGAATACATGAGCACGGAAACGAATACAGACGGGAACACGGAAGACCTTAAAGAATTTATTTTACAGATGGTTATACTTTACTTATATTTGAAGATGCAGGATTCGAAAGACAAACGTACAGAACGGAATACATGAGCACGGAAACGAATACAGAAACGAACCCGGAAGAATATCTCGAAATTATGTTATATAAACAGTTCTATTTTGATTTTAAATATTATTCAGTAATCAGAATTAAAGAAAGGAATACATGAGCACGGAAACGAATACAGACGGGAACACGGAAGACCTTAAAGAATTTATTTTACAGATGGTTATACTTTACTTATATTTGAAGATGCAGGATTCGAAAGACAAACGTACGGAACGGAATACATGATCACGGAAACGAATACAGAAACGAACACAGAAGAATATCTCGATTTTATTATATAAACAGTTCTATTTTGATTTTAAATAATCAGATGAACGTCGATCGGCAGGCACTTCCCCGCTCGACCAACCAACAACGCAATTCACACGCACAATCAATGCAACACATATTCGCTATACAAAGTCTCACACATTAGCAGACGCGCCGGCCGATGCTGATATACAATCAACATCGGCCGGCGAGTGGCAAAGTAACTCAGGCAGAAAAATGTTTTAACACTCATTAGGCATAACATGCAAACAATATCAGACGCAACAGAAGAACAGAAACAAAAAATTTTTATCAGATGAACTTCGACCAAAGAAGCAAGCAAATCGCACGTACAAGCAATACAGCACACTTTCGCATGAACAAGCAATACATGTATACTTTTTTTTTCATTTTTATCTTATCTTATCTTTTTGTATTTTTTTTTTTTTTAAGCCTTTTTATTTATTTTTTGTAATATATTTTTTATTTTATTAGTTTTGATACTATATTTTATATATTTTTCTTTTCTTTTTTTTAATTTAAGATATGTATTTGAAGAAGATTTTTTGCAGGCATGGAAACGAATACAGACGGGAACACGGAAGACCTTAAAGAATTTATTTTACAGATGGTTATACTTTACTTATATTTGAAGATGCAGGATTCGAAAGACAAACGTACAGAACGGAATACATGAGCACGGAAACGAATACAGAAACGAACCCGGAAGAATATCTCGAAATTATGTTATATAAACAGTTCTATTTTGATTTTAAATATTATTCAGTAATCAGAATTAAAGAAAGGAATACATGAGCACGGAAACGAATACAGACGGGAACACGGAAGACCTTAAAGAATTTATTTTACAGATGGTTATACTTTACTTATATTTGAAGATGCAGGATTCGAAAGACAAACGTACGGAACGGAATACATGATCACGGAAACGAATACAGACGGGAACACGGAAGACCTTAAAGAATTTATTTTACAGATGGTTATACTTTACTTATATTTGAAGATGCAGGATTCGAAAGACAAACGTACGGAACGGAATACATGATCACGGAAACGAATACAGACGGGAACACGGAAGACCTTAAAGAATTTATTTTACAGATGGTTATACTTTACTTATATTTGAAGATGCAGGATTCGAAAGACAAACGTACGGAACGGAATACATGAGCACGGAAACGAATACAGACGGGAACACGGAAGACCTTAAAGAATTTATTTTACAGATGGTTATACTTTACTTATATTTGAAGATGCAGGATTCGAAAGACAAACGTACAGAACGGAATACATGAGCACGGAAACGAATACAGACGGGAACACGGAAGACCTTAAAGAATTTATTTTACAGATGGTTATACTTTACTTATATTTGAAGATGCAGGATTCGAAAGACAAACGTACGGAACGGAATACATGAGCACGGAAACGAATACAGACGGGAACACGGAAGACCTTAAAGAATTTATTTTACAGATGGTTATACTTTACTTATATTTGAAGATGCAGGATTCGAAAGACAAACGTACGGAACGGAATACATGAGCACGGAAACGAATACAGACGGGAACACGGAAGACCTTAAAGAATTTATTTTACAGATGGTTATACTTTACTTATATTTGAAGATGCAGGATTCGAAAGACAAACGTACAGAACGGAATACATGAGCACGGAAACGAATACAGAAACGAACCCGGAAGAATATCTCGAAATTATGTTATATAAACAGTTCTATTTTGATTTTAAATATTATTCAGTAATCAGAATTAAAGAAAGGAATACATGATCACGGAAACGAATACAGACGGGAACACGGAAGACCTTAAAGAATTTATTTTACAGATGGTTATACTTTACTTATATTTGAAGATGCAGGATTCGAAAGACAAACGTACGGAACGGAATACATGATCACGGAAACGAATACAGACGGGAACACGGAAGACCTTAAAGAATTTATTTTACAGATGGTTATACTTTACTTATATTTGAAGATGCAGGATTCGAAAGACAAACGTACAGAACGGAATACATGAGCACGGAAACGAATACAGAAACGAACCCGGAAGAATATCTCGAAATTATGTTATATAAACAGTTCTATTTTGATTTTAAATATTATTCAGTAATCAGAATTAAAGAAAGGAATACATGAGCACGGAAACGAATACAGACGGGAACACGGAAGACCTTAAAGAATTTATTTTACAGATGGTTATACTTTACTTATATTTGAAGATGCAGGATTCGAAAGACAAACGTACAGAACGGAATACATGAGCACGGAAACGAATACAGACGGGAACACGGAAGACCTTAAAGAATTTATTTTACAGATGGTTATACTTTACTTATATTTGAAGATGCAGGATTCGAAAGACAAACGTACGGAACGGAATACATGAGCACGGAAACGAATACAGAAACGAACACAGAAGAATATCTCGAAATTATGTTATATAAACAGTTCTATTTTGATTTTAAATATTATTCAGTAATCAGAATTAAAGAAAGGAATACATGAGCACGGAAACGAATACAGACGGGAACACGGAAGACCTTAAAGAATTTATTTTACAGATGGTTATACTTTACTTATATTTGAAGATGCAGGATTCGAAAGACAAACGTACAGAACGGAATACATGAGCACGGAAACGAATACAGACGGGAACACGGAAGACCTTAAAGAATTTATTTTACAGATGGTTATACTTTACTTATATTTGAAGATGCAGGATTCGAAAGACAAACGTACGGAACGGAATACATGAGCACGGAAACGAATACAGACGGGAACACGGAAGACCTTAAAGAATTTATTTTACAGATGGTTATACTTTACTTATATTTGAAGATGCAGGATTCGAAAGACAAACGTACGGAACGGAATACATGATCACGGAAACGAATACAGACGGGAACACGGAAGACCTTAAAGAATTTATTTTACAGATGGTTATACTTTACTTATATTTGAAGATGCAGGATTCGAAAGACAAACGTACGGAACGGAATACATGATCACGGAAACGAATACAGACGGGAACACGGAAGACCTTAAAGAATTTATTTTACAGATGGTTATACTTTACTTATATTTGAAGATGCAGGATTCGAAAGACAAACGTACAGAACGGAATACATGAGCACGGAAACGAATACAGAAACGAACCCGGAAGAATATCTCGAAATTATGTTATATAAACAGTTCTATTTTGATTTTAAATATTATTCAGTAATCAGAATTAAAGAAAGGAATACATGAGCACGGAAACGAATACAGACGGGAACACGGAAGACCTTAAAGAATTTATTTTACAGATGGTTATACTTTACTTATATTTGAAGATGCAGGATTCGAAAGACAAACGTACAGAACGGAATACATGAGCACGGAAACGAATACAGAAACGAACCCGGAAGAATATCTCGAAATTATGTTATATAAACAGTTCTATTTTGATTTTAAATATTATTCAGTAATCAGAATTAAAGAAAGGAATACATGAGCACGGAAACGAATACAGACGGGAACACGGAAGACCTTAAAGAATTTATTTTACAGATGGTTATACTTTACTTATATTTGAAGATGCAGGATTCGAAAGACAAACGTACGGAACGGAATACATGATCACGGAAACGAATACAGACGGGAACACGGAAGACCTTAAAGAATTTATTTTACAGATGGTTATACTTTACTTATATTTGAAGATGCAGGATTCGAAAGACAAACGTACAGAACGGAATACATGATCACGGAAACGAATACAGACGGGAACACGGAAGAATATCTCGAAATTATGTTATATAAACAGTTCTATTTTGATTTTAAATATTATTCAGTAATCAGAATTAAAGAAAGGAATACATGATCACGGAAACGAATACAGACGGGAACACGGAAGACCTTAAAGAATTTATTTTACAGATGGTTATACTTTACTTATATTTGAAGATGCAGGATTCGAAAGACAAACGTACAGAACGGAATACATGATCACGGAAACGAATACAGAAACGAACCCGGAAGAATATCTCGAAATTATGTTATATAAACAGTTCTATTTTGATTTTAAATATTATTCAGTAATCAGAATTAAAGAAAGGAATACATGAGCACGGAAACGAATACAGACGGGAACACGGAAGACCTTAAAGAATTTATTTTACAGATGGTTATACTTTACTTATATTTGAAGATGCAGGATTCGAAAGACAAACGTACAGAACGGAATACATGATCACGGAAACGAATACAGACGGGAACACGGAAGACCTTAAAGAATTTATTTTACAGATGGTTATACTTTACTTATATTTGAAGATGCAGGATTCGAAAGACAAACGTACAGAACGGAATACATGATCACGGAAACGAATACAGACGGGAACACGGAAGACCTTAAAGAATTTATTTTACAGATGGTTATACTTTACTTATATTTGAAGATGCAGGATTCGAAAGACAAACGTACGGAACGGAATACATGAGCACGGAAACGAATACAGAAACGAACACAGAAGAATATCTCGAAATTATGTTATATAAACAGTTCTATTTTGATTTTAAATATTATTCAGTAATCAGAATTAAAGAAAGGAATACATGAGCACGGAAACGAATACAGACGGGAACACGGAAGACCTTAAAGAATTTATTTTACAGATGGTTATACTTTACTTATATTTGAAGATGCAGGATTCGAAAGACAAACGTACAGAACGGAATACATGAGCACGGAAACGAATACAGAAACGAACACAGAAGAATATCTCGAAATTATGTTATATAAACAGTTCTATTTTGATTTTAAATATTATTCAGTAATCAGAATTAAAGAAAGGAATACATGATCACGGAAACGAATACAGACGGGAACACGGAAGACCTTAAAGAATTTATTTTACAGATGGTTATACTTTACTTATATTTGAAGATGCAGGATTCGAAAGACAAACGTACGGAACGGAATACATGATCACGGAAACGAATACAGACGGGAACACGGAAGACCTTAAAGAATTTATTTTACAGATGGTTATACTTTACTTATATTTGAAGATGCAGGATTCGAAAGACAAACGTACAGAACGGAATACATGAGCACGGAAACGAATACAGAAACGAACACAGAAGAATATCTCGAAATTATGTTATATAAACAGTTCTATTTTGATTTTAAATATTATTCAGTAATCAGAATTAAAGAAAGGAATACATGAGCACGGAAACGAATACAGACGGGAACACGGAAGACCTTAAAGAAATTATTTTACAGATGGTTATACTTTACTTATATTTGAAGATGCAGGATTCGAAAGACAAACGTACAGAACGGAATACATGAGCACGGAAACGAATACAGAAACGAACACAGAAGAATATCTCGAAATTATGTTATATAAACAGTTCTATTTTGATTTTAAATATTATTCAGTAATCAGAATTAAAGAAAGGAATACATGAGCACGGAAACGAATACAGACGGGAACACGGAAGACCTTAAAGAATTTATTTTACAGATGGTTATACTTTACTTATATTTGAAGATGCAGGATTCGAAAGACAAACGTACGGAACGGAATACATGATCACGGAAACGAATACAGAAACGAACCCGGAAGAATATCTCGAAATTATGTTATATAAACAGTTCTATTTTGATTTTAAATATTATTCAGTAATCAGAATTAAAGAAAGGAATACATGAGCACGGAAACGAATACAGACGGGAACACGGAAGACCTTAAAGAATTTATTTTACAGATGGTTATACTTTACTTATATTTGAAGATGCAGGATTCGAAAGACAAACGTACAGAACGGAATACATGATCACGGAAACGAATACAGACGGGAACACGGAAGACCTTAAAGAATTTATTTTACAGATGGTTATACTTTACTTATATTTGAAGATGCAGGATTCGAAAGACAAACGTACAGAACGGAATACATGATCACGGAAACGAATACAGACGGGAACACGGAAGACCTTAAAGAATTTATTTTACAGATGGTTATACTTTACTTATATTTGAAGATGCAGGATTCGAAAGACAAACGTACGGAACGGAATACATGAGCACGGAAACGAATACAGACGGGAACACGGAAGACCTTAAAGAATTTATTTTACAGATGGTTATACTTTACTTATATTTGAAGATGCAGGATTCGAAAGACAAACGTACGGAACGGAATACATGAGCACGGAAACGAATACAGACGGGAACACGGAAGACCTTAAAGAATTTATTTTACAGATGGTTATACTTTACTTATATTTGAAGATGCAGGATTCGAAAGACAAACGTACAGAACGGAATACATGAGCACGGAAACGAATACAGAAACGAACCCGGAAGAATATCTCGAAATTATGTTATATAAACAGTTCTATTTTGATTTTAAATATTATTCAGTAATCAGAATTAAAGAAAGGAATACATGATCACGGAAACGAATACAGACGGGAACACGGAAGACCTTAAAGAATTTATTTTACAGATGGTTATACTTTACTTATATTTGAAGATGCAGGATTCGAAAGACAAACGTACGGAACGGAATACATGATCACGGAAACGAATACAGACGGGAACACGGAAGACCTTAAAGAATTTATTTTACAGATGGTTATACTTTACTTATATTTGAAGATGCAGGATTCGAAAGACAAACGTACAGAACGGAATACATGAGCACGGAAACGAATACAGAAACGAACCCGGAAGAATATCTCGAAATTATGTTATATAAACAGTTCTATTTTGATTTTAAATATTATTCAGTAATCAGAATTAAAGAAAGGAATACATGATCACGGAAACGAATACAGACGGGAACACGGAAGACCTTAAAGAATTTATTTTACAGATGGTTATACTTTACTTATATTTGAAGATGCAGGATTCGAAAGACAAACGTACGGAACGGAATACATGAGCACGGAAACGAATACAGACGGGAACACGGAAGACCTTAAAGAATTTATTTTACAGATGGTTATACTTTACTTATATTTGAAGATGCAGGATTCGAAAGACAAACGTACAGAACGGAATACATGAGCACGGAAACGAATACAGAAACGAACCCGGAAGAATATCTCGAAATTATGTTATATAAACAGTTCTATTTTGATTTTAAATATTATTCAGTAATCAGAATTAAAGAAAGGAATACATGATCACGGAAACGAATACAGACGGGAACACGGAAGACCTTAAAGAATTTATTTTACAGATGGTTATACTTTACTTATATTTGAAGATGCAGGATTCGAAAGACAAACGTACGGAACGGAATACATGATCACGGAAACGAATACAGACGGGAACACGGAAGACCTTAAAGAATTTATTTTACAGATGGTTATACTTTACTTATATTTGAAGATGCAGGATTCGAAAGACAAACGTACAGAACGGAATACATGAGCACGGAAACGAATACAGAAACGAACACAGAAGAATATCTCGAAATTATGTTATATAAACAGTTCTATTTTGATTTTAAATATTATTCAGTAATCAGAATTAAAGAAAGGAATACATGAGCACGGAAACGAATACAGACGGGAACACGGAAGACCTTAAAGAAATTATTTTACAGATGGTTATACTTTACTTATATTTGAAGATGCAGGATTCGAAAGACAAACGTACAGAACGGAATACATGAGCACGGAAACGAATACAGAAACGAACACAGAAGAATATCTCGAAATTATGTTATATAAACAGTTCTATTTTGATTTTAAATATTATTCAGTAATCAGAATTAAAGAAAGGAATACATGAGCACGGAAACGAATACAGACGGGAACACGGAAGACCTTAAAGAATTTATTTTACAGATGGTTATACTTTACTTATATTTGAAGATGCAGGATTCGAAAGACAAACGTACGGAACGGAATACATGATCACGGAAACGAATACAGAAACGAACCCGGAAGAATATCTCGAAATTATGTTATATAAACAGTTCTATTTTGATTTTAAATATTATTCAGTAATCAGAATTAAAGAAAGGAATACATGAGCACGGAAACGAATACAGACGGGAACACGGAAGACCTTAAAGAATTTATTTTACAGATGGTTATACTTTACTTATATTTGAAGATGCAGGATTCGAAAGACAAACGTACAGAACGGAATACATGATCACGGAAACGAATACAGACGGGAACACGGAAGACCTTAAAGAATTTATTTTACAGATGGTTATACTTTACTTATATTTGAAGATGCAGGATTCGAAAGACAAACGTACAGAACGGAATACATGATCACGGAAACGAATACAGACGGGAACACGGAAGACCTTAAAGAATTTATTTTACAGATGGTTATACTTTACTTATATTTGAAGATGCAGGATTCGAAAGACAAACGTACGGAACGGAATACATGAGCACGGAAACGAATACAGACGGGAACACGGAAGACCTTAAAGAATTTATTTTACAGATGGTTATACTTTACTTATATTTGAAGATGCAGGATTCGAAAGACAAACGTACGGAACGGAATACATGAGCACGGAAACGAATACAGACGGGAACACGGAAGACCTTAAAGAATTTATTTTACAGATGGTTATACTTTACTTATATTTGAAGATGCAGGATTCGAAAGACAAACGTACAGAACGGAATACATGATCACGGAAACGAATACAGAAACGAACCCGGAAGAATATCTCGAAATTATGTTATATAAACAGTTCTATTTTGATTTTAAATATTATTCAGTAATCAGAATTAAAGAAAGGAATACATGATCACGGAAACGAATACAGACGGGAACACGGAAGACCTTAAAGAATTTATTTTACAGATGGTTATACTTTACTTATATTTGAAGATGCAGGATTCGAAAGACAAACGTACGGAACGGAATACATGATCACGGAAACGAATACAGACGGGAACACGGAAGACCTTAAAGAATTTATTTTACAGATGGTTATACTTTACTTATATTTGAAGATGCAGGATTCGAAAGACAAACGTACAGAACGGAATACATGAGCACGGAAACGAATACAGAAACGAACCCGGAAGAATATCTCGAAATTATGTTATATAAACAGTTCTATTTTGATTTTAAATATTATTCAGTAATCAGAATTAAAGAAAGGAATACATGAGCACGGAAACGAATACAGACGGGAACACGGAAGACCTTAAAGAATTTATTTTACAGATGGTTATACTTTACTTATATTTGAAGATGCAGGATTCGAAAGACAAACGTACGGAACGGAATACATGAGCACGGAAACGAATACAGACGGGAACACGGAAGACCTTAAAGAATTTATTTTACAGATGGTTATACTTTACTTATATTTGAAGATGCAGGATTCGAAAGACAAACGTACAGAACGGAATACATGAGCACGGAAACGAATACAGAAACGAACCCGGAAGAATATCTCGAAATTATGTTATATAAACAGTTCTATTTTGATTTTAAATATTATTCAGTAATCAGAATTAAAGAAAGGAATACATGAGCACGGAAACGAATACAGACGGGAACACGGAAGACCTTAAAGAATTTATTTTACAGATGGTTATACTTTACTTATATTTGAAGATGCAGGATTCGAAAGACAAACGTACAGAACGGAATACATGAGCACGGAAACGAATACAGAAACGAACCCGGAAGAATATCTCGAAATTATGTTATATAAACAGTTCTATTTTGATTTTAAATATTATTCAGTAATCAGAATTAAAGAAAGGAATACATGAGCACGGAAACGAATACAGACGGGAACACGGAAGACCTTAAAGAATTTATTTTACAGATGGTTATACTTTACTTATATTTGAAGATGCAGGATTCGAAAGACAAACGTACAGAACGGAATACATGATCACGGAAACGAATACAGACGGGAACACGGAAGACCTTAAAGAATTTATTTTACAGATGGTTATACTTTACTTATATTTGAAGATGCAGGATTCGAAAGACAAACGTACGGAACGGAATACATGATCACGGAAACGAATACAGACGGGAACACGGAAGACCTTAAAGAATTTATTTTACAGATGGTTATACTTTACTTATATTTGAAGATGCAGGATTCGAAAGACAAACGTACAGAACGGAATACATGATCACGGAAACGAATACAGACGGGAACACGGAAGACCTTAAAGAATTTATTTTACAGATGGTTATACTTTACTTATATTTGAAGATGCAGGATTCGAAAGACAAACGTACGGAACGGAATACATGATCACGGAAACGAATACAGACGGGAACACGGAAGACCTTAAAGAATTTATTTTACAGATGGTTATACTTTACTTATATTTGAAGATGCAGGATTCGAAAGACAAACGTACAGAACGGAATACATGATCACGGAAACGAATACAGACGGGAACACGGAAGACCTTAAAGAATTTATTTTACAGATGGTTATACTTTACTTATATTTGAAGATGCAGGATTCGAAAGACAAACGTACAGAACGGAATACATGATCACGGAAACGAATACAGACGGGAACACGGAAGACCTTAAAGAATTTATTTTACAGATGGTTATACTTTACTTATATTTGAAGATGCAGGATTCGAAAGACAAACGTACGGAACGGAATACATGAGCACGGAAACGAATACAGAAACGAACCCGGAAGAATATCTCGAAATTATGTTATATAAACAGTTCTATTTTGATTTTAAATATTATTCAGTAATCAGAATTAAAGAAAGGAATACATGAGCACGGAAACGAATACAGACGGGAACACGGAAGACCTTAAAGAATTTATTTTACAGATGGTTATACTTTACTTATATTTGAAGATGCAGGATTCGAAAGACAAACGTACAGAACGGAATACATGAGCACGGAAACGAATACAGAAACGAACACAGAAGAATATCTCGAAATTATGTTATATAAACAGTTCTATTTTGATTTTAAATATTATTCAGTAATCAGAATTAAAGAAAGGAATACATGATCACGGAAACGAATACAGACGGGAACACGGAAGACCTTAAAGAATTTATTTTACAGATGGTTATACTTTACTTATATTTGAAGATGCAGGATTCGAAAGACAAACGTACGGAACGGAATACATGATCACGGAAACGAATACAGACGGGAACACGGAAGACCTTAAAGAATTTATTTTACAGATGGTTATACTTTACTTATATTTGAAGATGCAGGATTCGAAAGACAAACGTACAGAACGGAATACATGAGCACGGAAACGAATACAGAAACGAACACAGAAGAATATCTCGAAATTATGTTATATAAACAGTTCTATTTTGATTTTAAATATTATTCAGTAATCAGAATTAAAGAAAGGAATACATGAGCACGGAAACGAATACAGACGGGAACACGGAAGACCTTAAAGAAATTATTTTACAGATGGTTATACTTTACTTATATTTGAAGATGCAGGATTCGAAAGACAAACGTACAGAACGGAATACATGAGCACGGAAACGAATACAGAAACGAACACAGAAGAATATCTCGAAATTATGTTATATAAACAGTTCTATTTTGATTTTAAATATTATTCAGTAATCAGAATTAAAGAAAGGAATACATGAGCACGGAAACGAATACAGACGGGAACACGGAAGACCTTAAAGAATTTATTTTACAGATGGTTATACTTTACTTATATTTGAAGATGCAGGATTCGAAAGACAAACGTACGGAACGGAATACATGATCACGGAAACGAATACAGAAACGAACCCGGAAGAATATCTCGAAATTATGTTATATAAACAGTTCTATTTTGATTTTAAATATTATTCAGTAATCAGAATTAAAGAAAGGAATACATGAGCACGGAAACGAATACAGACGGGAACACGGAAGACCTTAAAGAATTTATTTTACAGATGGTTATACTTTACTTATATTTGAAGATGCAGGATTCGAAAGACAAACGTACAGAACGGAATACATGATCACGGAAACGAATACAGACGGGAACACGGAAGACCTTAAAGAATTTATTTTACAGATGGTTATACTTTACTTATATTTGAAGATGCAGGATTCGAAAGACAAACGTACAGAACGGAATACATGATCACGGAAACGAATACAGACGGGAACACGGAAGACCTTAAAGAATTTATTTTACAGATGGTTATACTTTACTTATATTTGAAGATGCAGGATTCGAAAGACAAACGTACGGAACGGAATACATGAGCACGGAAACGAATACAGAAACGAACCCGGAAGAATATCTCGAAATTATGTTATATAAACAGTTCTATTTTGATTTTAAATATTATTCAGTAATCAGAATTAAAGAAAGGAATACATGAGCACGGAAACGAATACAGACGGGAACACGGAAGACCTTAAAGAATTTATTTTACAGATGGTTATACTTTACTTATATTTGAAGATGCAGGATTCGAAAGACAAACGTACAGAACGGAATACATGATCACGGAAACGAATACAGAAACGAACACAGAAGACCTTAAAGAATTTATTTTACAGATGGTTATACTTTACTTATATTTGAAGATGCAGGATTCGAAAGACAAACGTACAGAACGGAATACATGATCACGGAAACGAATACAGACGGGAACACGGAAGACCTTAAAGAATTTATTTTACAGATGGTTATACTTTACTTATATTTGAAGATGCAGGATTCGAAAGACAAACGTACGGAACGGAATACATGAGCACGGAAACGAATACAGAAACGAACCCGGAAGAATATCTCGAAATTATGTTATATAAACAGTTCTATTTTGATTTTAAATATTATTCAGTAATCAGAATTAAAGAAAGGAATACATGATCACGGAAACGAATACAGACGGGAACACGGAAGACCTTAAAGAATTTATTTTACAGATGGTTATACTTTACTTATATTTGAAGATGCAGGATTCGAAAGACAAACGTACGGAACGGAATACATGATCACGGAAACGAATACAGAAACGAACCCGGAAGAATATCTCGAAATTATGTTATATAAACAGTTCTATTTTGATTTTAAATATTATTCAGTAATCAGAATTAAAGAAAGGAATACATGAGCACGGAAACGAATACAGACGGGAACACGGAAGACCTTAAAGAATTTATTTTACAGATGGTTATACTTTACTTATATTTGAAGATGCAGGATTCGAAAGACAAACGTACAGAACGGAATACATGATCACGGAAACGAATACAGACGGGAACACGGAAGACCTTAAAGAATTTATTTTACAGATGGTTATACTTTACTTATATTTGAAGATGCAGGATTCGAAAGACAAACGTACAGAACGGAATACATGATCACGGAAACGAATACAGACGGGAACACGGAAGACCTTAAAGAATTTATTTTACAGATGGTTATACTTTACTTATATTTGAAGATGCAGGATTCGAAAGACAAACGTACGGAACGGAATACATGAGCACGGAAACGAATACAGAAACGAACCCGGAAGAATATCTCGAAATTATGTTATATAAACAGTTCTATTTTGATTTTAAATATTATTCAGTAATCAGAATTAAAGAAAGGAATACATGAGCACGGAAACGAATACAGACGGGAACACGGAAGACCTTAAAGAATTTATTTTACAGATGGTTATACTTTACTTATATTTGAAGATGCAGGATTCGAAAGACAAACGTACAGAACGGAATACATGATCACGGAAACGAATACAGACGGGAACACGGAAGACCTTAAAGAATTTATTTTACAGATGGTTATACTTTACTTATATTTGAAGATGCAGGATTCGAAAGACAAACGTACGGAACGGAATACATGATCACGGAAACGAATACAGACGGGAACACGGAAGACCTTAAAGAATTTATTTTACAGATGGTTATACTTTACTTATATTTGAAGATGCAGGATTCGAAAGACAAACGTACGGAACGGAATACATGATCACGGAAACGAATACAGACGGGAACACGGAAGACCTTAAAGAATTTATTTTACAGATGGTTATACTTTACTTATATTTGAAGATGCAGGATTCGAAAGACAAACGTACGGAACGGAATACATGATCACGGAAACGAATACAGACGGGAACACGGAAGACCTTAAAGAATTTATTTTACAGATGGTTATACTTTACTTATATTTGAAGATGCAGGATTCGAAAGACAAACGTACGGAACGGAATACATGAGCACGGAAACGAATACAGACGGGAACACGGAAGACCTTAAAGAATTTATTTTACAGATGGTTATACTTTACTTATATTTGAAGATGCAGGATTCGAAAGACAAACGTACGGAACGGAATACATGAGCACGGAAACGAATACAGACGGGAACACGGAAGACCTTAAAGAATTTATTTTACAGATGGTTATACTTTACTTATATTTGAAGATGCAGGATTCGAAAGACAAACGTACAGAACGGAATACATGATCACGGAAACGAATACAGACGGGAACACGGAAGACCTTAAAGAATTTATTTTACAGATGGTTATACTTTACTTATATTTGAAGATGCAGGATTCGAAAGACAAACGTACAGAACGGAATACATGATCACGGAAACGAATACAGACGGGAACACGGAAGACCTTAAAGAATTTATTTTACAGATGGTTATACTTTACTTATATTTGAAGATGCAGGATTCGAAAGACAAACGTACAGAACGGAATACATGAGCACGGAAACGAATACAGAAACGAACCCGGAAGAATATCTCGAAATTATGTTATATAAACAGTTCTATTTTGATTTTAAATATTATTCAGTAATCAGAATTAAAGAAAGGAATACATGATCACGGAAACGAATACAGACGGGAACACGGAAGACCTTAAAGAATTTATTTTACAGATGGTTATACTTTACTTATATTTGAAGATGCAGGATTCGAAAGACAAACGTACAGAACGGAATACATGAGCACGGAAACGAATACAGAAACGAACCCGGAAGAATATCTCGAAATTATGTTATATAAACAGTTCTATTTTGATTTTAAATATTATTCAGTAATCAGAATTAAAGAAAGGAATACATGAGCACGGAAACGAATACAGACGGGAACACGGAAGACCTTAAAGAATTTATTTTACAGATGGTTATACTTTACTTATATTTGAAGATGCAGGATTCGAAAGACAAACGTACAGAACGGAATACATGAGCACGGAAACGAATACAGAAACGAACACAGAAGAATATCTCGAAATTATGTTATATAAACAGTTCTATTTTGATTTTAAATATTATTCAGTAATCAGAATTAAAGAAAGGAATACATGATCACGGAAACGAATACAGACGGGAACACGGAAGACCTTAAAGAAATTATTTTACAGATGGTTATACTTTACTTATATTTGAAGATGCAGGATTCGAAAGACAAACGTACAGAACGGAATACATGAGCACGGAAACGAATACAGACGGGAACACGGAAGACCTTAAAGAATTTATTTTACAGATGGTTATACTTTACTTATATTTGAAGATGCAGGATTCGAAAGACAAACGTACGGAACGGAATACATGAGCACGGAAACGAATACAGACGGGAACACGGAAGACCTTAAAGAATTTATTTTACAGATGGTTATACTTTACTTATATTTGAAGATGCAGGATTCGAAAGACAAACGTACGGAACGGAATACATGATCACGGAAACGAATACAGACGGGAACACGGAAGACCTTAAAGAATTTATTTTACAGATGGTTATACTTTACTTATATTTGAAGATGCAGGATTCGAAAGACAAACGTACAGAACGGAATACATGATCACGGAAACGAATACAGACGGGAACACGGAAGACCTTAAAGAATTTATTTTACAGATGGTTATACTTTACTTATATTTGAAGATGCAGGATTCGAAAGACAAACGTACAGAACGGAATACATGATCACGGAAACGAATACAGACGGGAACACGGAAGACCTTAAAGAATTTATTTTACAGATGGTTATACTTTACTTATATTTGAAGATGCAGGATTCGA
>JAPFFF010000263.1:0-28554 GCA_039105265.1 Tritrichomonas musculus | reverse complement strand
AAGTCATTTATAAATTCCAAACTTTCTGGTCCTAACAATTCCATATTATTAATTACTTCAACTATTTTTGATGCTAAATTCTCAGATCCATTAGCATGTTTTATGATTATATTTTTAATTGTTTCTTGGGCAAATCCATATTTTTTAATAAGGGCAATGATTAATAAGCGGAATGATCCAAAGAAATCAGATGTTCTGATTAATAAATCAATTGATATGTCAAGATCTTGCTGGATTGTTTTATCATAAATATTGAGATGCTCTAAATTGTACATTGATAATATATCATTTGATTGTCTAATAGCTTCATCAATATATATATAATAACATTCTTCGATTTTTTCTCAATTTCATCACCAAATCCATTTTTAAAAATCACTCCAAGATTGTTTTTCGCATTTGGATCTTTGAATTATATCACCTTCATGGAGCAAAAAACCATGGATAATATTTGCTAATCTATTTTCATTCTTTGAGGCCAATATTATGTAATAAAGTCTTTTATTAATATTTTTTTTTACAATAATCACCGAAATAATGAATGATTCCGAGACAGAAATATGATTGGTGAATATTTTGATTTGCAGCTAATTGAAAATAGTGTATTGCTTTGTCAATATTACGCGCAATATATTTCCCTTCATAATATAAGCATGCAAGATTATACTGTGCATATGGAGAATTTTGTTTTGCTGCCAAAGTAAAATAATAGTTTGTTTTGCTTATATTACGTTTAATATATTTTTCTTCATAAAAAATTATTCAAAGACTGAATTGTTCTTTTGGATCATTTTGATAATCTCCAAAATAACATTGAAAACAGATATTTTGGCAATCTTTATCGATATGCATCTGAATCGCACAATTATTGTTTTTTTCCCAGCAAATATGAAATTCAAAAACATGTTTCATTATTTATGTGAATTTGATTATTACACACTTGCGAATCTTTATTTAAAAGAAGGAAATATTGATATAAATGCCAAAATTAAAATATCAATCATTTAAATAACATTTTAAATCAGAAACATTCATAAAATTCAAATATAACTTTTTTCATGAAATTGAAAAATTGAATGGTTTATGGAATAATTGTTTGTTTTCGTTATCAATTAAAAATTTTTCTATTCTTCCTATTTTTTCTTGAATATAGCACTTCTTGATCAAATAACCAGTTACACATGAGACAATATAAAACCAAAATTTATTTTCCTTTTTGTTTTTACGACAAATATTAAAAGATTTGTTGAAATTTTCTATTTCTTCTAAAAATTGATAAATAAAAGTATTGTTAACAATAAACAATATATAAAAAACTAAAAAGAGTAGGATATAGTAATAATGTAAACATGAAATTAAAAGTTAAACCACTTTTTTTTTTCATTCAATTATTTTGGCAGAACAATATTTACTTTCAAATTAAAATTATTAAACTTTTTTTTTTCAAATTTAGAATTCAATGAAAGAAGTTTAATTTTTTTTTTCATGAAAAGAGTTTTGCAAAACGGAGTTGTTTTTGAAATCAATGAAAATGATTTTACTGCCAAAGTTGTTAAGTCACCGGCTGCAGCAAATTCAGTTTTCATCCCAAGAGCTATTTATTACGAATCAAAAGAATATATTGTAATAGAAATAGACGAAAGTGCTTTTCAAAGTAACCAAAATATTTCTTCAGTTTTTTTTGAAGATAAGTCTGAGGTTAAGAAGATTGCAAAAAATGTTTTCAGTGCTTCAAACATAGTCCATTTTTCAATTCCTGCAAATCTCAAATTTATTGAGGAAGGATGGTGCCGTTCCACAAATAGTTTGATTGATATAGATATTTCATCTCAAAATCAATATTTTCAACTTATTAATGGCTCATTAGTTATTATGTCTACTGATGATAATGAAAAAGTCCTGATTTTTGCATCACGTAATACAAATGATTGTGAAATTCCATCATATGTTACTAAGATAGCTTCCTATTCATTTGAAAACACGACCAGCTTATATTCTCTCTCATTTCCTGATGATTCAAAATTGAGAAGCATCAGCCAAAAAGCCTTTCAATTTTCGAAGATAAAAAAATTTACTATTCCTTCAACACTACAGTATCTTGAAGAAGGATGGTGTTCTTATATGGATTATTTAACCGATATTGAGGTGTCTCCAAAAAACGTATTTTTTGAATACCTCGATAACAAATATTTGATAAGAAAAGGTCAAAATGATGAAGAAACCATTCTTCTTTTTGTTAATAGAAATATTATTGATTCAATTATTCCATCATGTGTGACAAGAATTGGATCTTTTTCATTTGCAAATTGTAAAGAATTGAAATCAATTTCATTCAACAAAAATACAAAAATCAAAGCAATAAGCAAAGATGCTTTTTCAAGATCCAAATTGCAAGATCTATCAATTCCAGCCTCACTTGAATATTTAGATGATGGATGGTGTAATTCTTTAAGTTCATTGAAGAATATTTCTGTATCACCAAAAAATAGCCATTTTATGTTCATCGACAATTCATATCTAATTCATCATGATGAAATGAACGGTGATAAAAAAGTCCTCATTTTAGCACGACGTGATATCACACATGCGAAGATTCCATCATTTGTGACACACATTGCAAACGAAGCATTTAAAGATTGCTACGATCTTAATGATGTTTTATTCACAAGCGATTCATCACTGATCGAAATAGGTGACAATTCATTTGCGAATTGTTTGAGTCTCACAAACATTTCAATGATTCCAAAAAAAGTGAAGAGAATCGGAAAGGCAGCATTTCAATACTGCGAAATTCTAGGATCAATTACTTTTGATCAATCAAATGAATGCGAATTGGAAATAATCGATGATGAAGCCTTTGACTCATGCACAAACCTTGAAAAAGTTTCAGTGATTCCAAAACATGTCAAAAGAATCGGCGATTACGCATTTGGTGCTTGTCAAAGTTTGTCATCTATTTCATTTCAAGAAGGAGCTGAGATTGAATATATTGACAATGATGCTTTCAACTACACATCTATAATAAATATACCTGTTCCTGCAAACGTCAAAGGCCTTAAAGAAAAGTTTACAATGTCACATAATAGCGCTTATCAATTTGAGATTTCGCCTGACAATAAGTTTAATGAATATTTTGAGAATGAATTTCTTATTTCTAAATTAGAAGATGATGTTGTTTTAGTTTATGCTAATTCAGATATTGAAGAAGCTTTAATACCATCAAATGTTACTCGTATTGGCATTTATTCTTTTCAAATGTGTGACAAATTGAATTCCGTGTCTTTCAAAAGTGATTCAAATCTCAAAAGCATCGGCGAAAACGCGTTTTCTTATTCATCATTGAAGAGTTTAGAATTACCTGATAGTCTTGAGATTATAGAAGATGGCTGGTGCTTTTCATTGGTTGATTTAATTGATATTAAAGTTTCACCCAAAAATGAAAATTTCAGATTATTCGGTGATGGATTGCTCATCAGGAAGAATTTCTACAACTCTTTTCTAAGTGGAGATGATATCATTTTTGCACTTCGTAATATTGAAACAGCAACAATTCCATCATTTATATCAAGAATTGGAATGCACGCATTTGCTTTTTGCTCCAACTTAAAGTCCATTGCATTTGAAGAAACATCTGCACTTAAAGAGTTCTGTTCTTCTTCTTTCATTGATTGCAAAAAATTGGAGTCAATTGTCTCCATTCCTGCTTCGTTGAGATTTGTCGGATGCTTTTGTTTTTCCAGATCAGTCAATCTTACATCATTAGAATTCTTAAGTGATGAGCTAGAATTTCACTACGGATCATTTTACGAGTGCTCTTCTGTCGCAATTCTGTCATTTCCAAATGGAAGGCACATTAAACTTGGATTTAATATGTTTTTAAACGTAAAAAATGAGATTATAATATATATATCAAATAATGGAGAGATTATTAGACAAAAAAATTAAACTATTGAAATCGAAAAAGTGACATTTTTGTGAGACAACTTTTTGAAAGCACAATTTTTGTTTATTAAAAGAATCGTTTGAATTAGCTTTTAAAATTTTTAAATATCATTGCTGTGATTAGATATGACATATATACGTATATGATTATAATAATGAGGATAATATTTTTTAAAAAATCAAATATATATAATTATTGAGGTGGTGGAGGACGATCTCCACCAATATAATGTATACGTGCAATGTTCCTATTGCTTTTAACCATAAAATAACGTGTCCCTTTGTAGTTTCCTCGGAAAGATTTATAATTTTTGGATTCATGATACCCTGGCATACGATTCTGATTGTCAAAACAATCAACAAAATAAACATCTGCTGCAATAAATGTTGTGGATCCTGCTTTGGGGGCATTTTGTTTTGCATCATTAACATTTAACCATAAATAATGACCTTTTCCTGCTATTTCACGGCGATCTTCTTCTGGTATTTTTTGATAACGAATAATATTTGCTGCATCTTGAGGTGGAGCCGCATATATTAATGGCATTCTGTCTCTCAGTTCAACGTTATTTACATCAACTCCTGGAGGAAGAGTACCATATAAATAGCGTATATTTAAAACTCTATCCGATTGATTGACAACATACATTGGTAATCTGTCCCCTGAAACTGTTGATCCAACATTATCTGGACGATTATCTAAATTTAAATCCTTTTGAGTTTTCCCAAGATAAACTTCTGCCATAATATATGTTCCGTGATGAAGTGCTCGCGAATCGGTTCCATCCATTGTTTTACAAAAATAAATTCCAGCTCCTAACGCTCCACCTGAGCCAGAACGCATTTGTTTTGATTGCAAAATCGACGCTGCTGCATTTGGATCTGTTTGGTGAACCATTAATCGCCTTGAAGGATTTTCCTTCCTTCCACTTGAACTCATTTTACTTAAAATTTATTCTTTGTAAATATTATGACTAACATACAATTCCCAAAAAATAAAAAAAATCTTCTCTCGGGAGGAATCGAACCTCCATTCCGGGATTCAGAGTCCCATGTGATAACCACTACACTACAAGAGATTGTTGATTTAAAAATTTATAGCAATATAAACTAAATAATATTCATACAAAAAATATTTTTATCAATGATTTTATATGATTATTTTTGAAAATAATATATATATACCTAATTTTTTATTCGCATCTGTCTTCTTATGAATGATATAAAAAATTATATAATTATATTTTATTTTTTTAAAAAAAATAGTAAATTTATATATCAGCATCTCTTTCCACTATTGTAAGCCTTGGTTCTTCTCCTCTTGCATAAAACTGGTCAACTCTGCTTCTTCTTTTAGCCTGTACGATGAGCGCCAGCAAGAGAGCAATAAGAACGACGCACAGAGCAATCATCACGCACGACAGCAGAAGCGAAATCTTTGAAAATCCATCAACTCTGTCACCAACCGACCTAGAGCCTGCGTTAGCGTCGTTTTCAGATGAGTAAGCAGACGACACGGCATCAAACGCTGAAGAGGTGAAATAAACAGCGCTCGATATCACTGACGATTGAGAAGGCACATAAAATTGAGAGGACTCAGAATTTTCAGAAGGCATAGAAAATTCAGAATCAATTGAATTTTCAGAATCAATCGAATTTTCAGAGCCAATTAAATATTCAGAGTCATTTGATTTTTCAGAATCGATTGGATTTTCAGAAGGTAGCAGTGGCAGTTCCTGTGATTCGATTGAATTTTCAGAATCGATTGGATTTTCAGAAGGTAGCAGTGGCAGTTCCTGTGATTCGATTGAATTTTCAGAATCGATTGGATTTTCAGAAGGCAACAGTGGCTGTCCTTGTGATTCGATTGGCGTTTCTGAGTCAGACTCAGGGAAGTCAACGAGGTTGAATGTGATTGTTATGTTGGTGATTTGGCAAGACACGATTTTGAGTGCCAAGTATAGAGAGAAGTCAGAAACGTCTTTTTCAGAAGGAGAGACTGTCAAATTGAATGTCTCAGTTTTACCGCCTTTTATCATTGACGGCATCACGTTCATGTCCGAGATAGACGAGAACTTCATGTCTGACATGAAGAGCAGCAAAGAGGAATGCCTGTCTCTTGGTTGCAACGTAACAGACACGCTGATGTTCATTCTCGTGCTGATCTTTCCGATGGGCACCTTGAAGTACTGGTTCTCGACGGGTATCATCTGAATCATGTTAATGTTTACAAAACTGATCGTTTTGAATTCAATTGAGCAGTCGAAGCCCGCGTGGTCGCTGTCGCATATGCAAATGCCGTCCATTCCGCACTTTCCGTCGTTCTTGCACTGGAACTCGCACTCGTTGTTGTCGAGTGTCAGCACCGGCACCTCTGGATTAGTTTGAAAGTCAAAATGGTCGAAGGGGCCGTTTATTACGAGTGAGTAATTGATTGTGTCCAAGTCAGGGTCGGAGAAGTTGTTCGACATGACGAGAATTATGTACTTTCCGATCTCCACTTGCTCCTTCTTTACAATTACTCGTTCAATTGTATTCGCCATCTCTGTTTGATTATTTGGCCTCTCATTTCCAGTGTAGACTCTGCCAGATGGAGAGACGACGAGAAGGTCGAGGTCTGCGAAAAGCGGAACAGTTGACGATAGCGCCAGAGGGGGATCAATGTACCCCATTGTCACCCTGAGTGAAGCGTTGTTATCGTTCAGGGTCACTTCGTACCTGTGCTTCGCGTTCGCGAGAATTGACTGGTTCTTCACAATTCTGAGGGGCTCCAAAAGGGACGACGAAATATTCGGCGCGCCGAAGCCGGTCTCGATGTTTGGCCCGTAGTTGTCGTTGCCAAACGGAGAGGCCGAGTTGATCAAGACAGCGCGAAGCAGATACGACATCGGCACAAATGACTTCACTTCACTTTTCTCTCTATTTGGGTAGTAACCGTCGGTGAAAAACTGCCGAATCAAAGCACACGTTCCAGCAGCTGCTGGCGTGGCCATCGACGTGCCTGACTTCACCGAAAGCTGACCGTTTTTGGCACAAGACGAAGTGGCAGTGCCCGGGACTACAACGTCGGGCTTGCAGAGGCCCAGGGGTGAGGGACCCTTACTTGAGTAGTCAGCGAGGCGGATTTGGTCGCCGCCCTGCTCCCGCTCATATTCATATATGGAAGCGGTTGAGGCGAAATTGATTTGGCCTTTAATTGAATTTTTGGGGTCTTTTGAGGGCTCCTTGGAGAGGTCGTCGGAATAGTCATTGAGAAGAAAGATTGGAAAATTGAATTTGTCGTTGTTGCACGTTTTGTAATTGCCGGTGATGTGAATAACCGCTTCTGGTTGGGCTTTGCCACTTTTTGAACTAAAAGTGTCACAGAATAAGTTGTTATCATTCGAATCATCAAGGAAAACTATTTTGTTGCCATATTGCTGAATATCGGATTGATCGTCAAGGCCAATTATGGTCAAATTTATATATTTCTTCATTGGAGTGCCTCTGGTCGTCTGGATAGGATTGGCACCTCGCGAAAAACTAAGTGTATAACGGTGCCCGTTTATTTCTAGCTTCCATTGCGAGGTATCTTCGATGCTTCTGAGTCTAGTTGATGTTAATCCTCCAACACTTAAAATATTTTTGGAATCGCCGGGACTGTTTATTGTGTAGAAATATGGTGGAGACCTTGCTTCGTTTCCTGCAGCGAAAACAAGTAGCATTTCTGGATGTAAATAGCTGATGTAATCATACATGATGGTATCCATGCGAGTATCTTCATTGGCATCAAATCCCCATGAATTTGAGGCAATAGAAACGCCATCTTCATGGAAAAGATTGAATAATTCAAATTGATCAAATTCTCCATCTAAGTCACGACCACCTCTTCCAACATCACCAACAACTAGACGTGATTTTGGTGCCATTCCACTGTATAATATTAATCCTGAATCTTTAATGTATGATTCGCCATTTATGATTCCAGCACAATGTGTTCCATGACCATTAGGGCCATCATTTTCTACAGCAAAATTATAGTATTTCTTAATCTTTCTATGGTTTTCCATCGTTTCATTAATTAAAATTTTTACATTTGGATCTTTAAAAAACGGATGATCATAATCTACACCTGTGTCAATTATTGAGATGATTTGCTGTTCACCGCGAATGCCTATATTAAAAATTGGATGAGGTGAAACAAGTGATCCGTTTTCAAGAACACCTTCTTGGGAACCTGATTGAATAAATCCAGTATTATAGCGATTTCGAAGTTTTCTACCTGAATATGGAACTAATTTTTCTATACGCGGATCTGGAAGAAGTGAAGAACAAGTAGTATTAACGATAAAAATATCTTCTGAGTATGCTGAAAATTTATATGTTGGATTATTTGGCTTCCATTTGGGAATAGCTTTAACTTTACATCTTTTTGTTTCATCACTTAAGAGTGTTTCTTTGCTTAATTGATATTCATTGTTATGGTATGGATTAATCAATAATTCGTTATACTGTTGTAATATAATAAGTTGATTTTCTGTTAGATAAAATGAATAACATCCTGGATATACTTGAAATCGGGTTGTAAAGGTAAGGTTTGAAAGATTTTGAATTTCTTTTAATCTACTCATTGAAATTGCAGTAATTAACTGAACTAAATACCATCCTGGACTATTTGATAATAGATTTATTCCATTTGAAGGCTGAATAAAAGATATTCGTGTCGCAGGAGGAAAAAAAGTCATTTCTGTGATTTTTTTTGGTAAAAACCTCAAAATTTGAATGATTTTTCAATTTTTTCTATGCTATTTTAGAATGAAAAATTTTGGTGTATTGTAAAATAGATTGATTAAAATCAGATTATCTGCTAATATTCAACTTGAACAGATATCAATTTATTGAAAAATATATAATAAATTAATTAACTAAATAAATAAGTTAAATTATTTATTAATGCATAAGAATAACAAAAAAAATATTTTTTTTCTCTCTATGAAAAAGTAAGGATTGTACTTAAGGATAAATTTGTTGAATTTGCTGGAGATGGTAAAGATTTGATCAAATCTTCTCTCTTATTCATTTTCATTTCATAGAACTCTTCACGTTCTCTCGGACTGCATCCGTTGAAAACAACCGAGTTATCTAACATGAATTCAATGATTTCAGTGAAAGATGGTCTGTCTTGAGGTTCATAGCTTCTGCATCTTTGAATGAGATCCTTTAAATGATCGGAAATGGGCAAACAAAATGGCAAAGGAGTTTTGTTTACAATTGCTTCCATTATTGAAGAATTATCTTTTGCATCAGGAAAGGGGGATACGGTTCCATTCGTATACAGTTCCCATAAAATCATCGAATATGAGAATACATCAGCTTTGAAGTCATAAGTGTCGCCTTTAATGACTTCTGGTGCCATATATTTAGCTGTACCGATTTTATTTGTCATTGTGAGAGACAAATTCATCCTCGAATAACCAAAATCAGTTATTTTTGGTGTATCTCTATCTAAAAGGATATTTCCTGGCTTTAAATCACGATGAATGACGTTCTTCATGTGTAAGTATTCCATTCCTTCGGCAATCTCGAAAGCAATTTTTGTCTTCTGATACTGGCTGAGCTTTTTATGCTTGATAGCATTTGCTAATTCACCATTTTTAACAAATTCGGATACAACCCACAAATTTTGACCAGGATCGTTATTGAATCCTATAAATGATACAATATAATCATGGCGAAGACTGACCAAAAAAGCTATTTCGCGTCTCAATAGCAAGACTGCATCTTCATCTTCCATATAATCGCGTTTAAATTCTTTAATAGCGACTTGCTTTTTGGTTGATATTTGTACTGCTTTTTTGACAGTTGCAGAAACGCCATTTCCAAGTGTTTTGCTAAGTTTGAAATCACTTCTATTTAATTGATAATTGGTGAATTGGCTAAATAAGTTTTTGAATTTTTCGTCAATCTCGTCCTGGGTAATGTTGACGTCGAGATCTCGTTCTTCAAGGAATTTATGAATTTCTTCCATTCTTACATTTGCCTTTTCTCTGTTATTTTCATCTTCTTCGAATTTACTAAAATATGAATATGCAACTCGGAAATCACGGGCAAGGTCGGCATTGTAAAATTCATATTGTGTGACATTAAAACCAAGTTGCGTCATTTCAATGTATATTTCTTCCATATAACGTCGAAGATCGTTTGGGATTTCAGTAACAGAGAAATAAAGAGCAATTTCTTTCCATTTGTCAGCATCCATTTGGTTTAATGTCTTTAAAAGATTTTCGAGAGAGTGACGAAGATTGCTCAATTGTGTAAGGATATCATAATCTTCTATTATATCTTGTGTAGCATAGCTTGAAGTTTGAAGAAGGAACTTATAGCTATATAGTAAAGAACGAATTCGAATTGATTCGCACATATATGCATAGCAGTTGCTGATAGAATGCTCAATAGATCTAAAAAGCTGAATGCAAGCGTTTAAATCGTTGTTTTTGATTTTTTTAGATGCATAAAATTGTTTTGTTATTTCAGTATTGTCATCATTTGGAAAAGATATTTCATTCGTAAGCATATCATCAACAATATTCGAAAAAGAAGGTCGATCTTTTGGATCTTGGGCCCAACAACTTGTAATGAGTTTCTTCAAATTATCTGAGGTTTCAGGCGGTAAAGCAGGTCTTTCATTTGCCAATATCTTTTCTTCGATTTTTTTGGCTTTTAATTTTGAAAAAGGAGGACTACCCGTCAATAAATCATAGAGAAGGCCACCAAAAGTAAAAACGTCGGCCGATTTGTTATATACATCAGTACTAAATAATTCAGGCGCTTTGAAATTGCCAGTTGAATTAGGCCTGTATGATAAAAGTGACAAATCTTCAGGAAGATAGCGCGAGTTTGCAAAATTTGTAATGCGTGGATTGAATGTTTGGTCAATCATTATATTAGAACTGTAAAGGTCACGATGAATAATGTTGAGTGAATGAAGGTAAGCCATTGCTGTTGCAACTTTGAAGGCAATGATGGTTCTATAACCTTCTTTTAACTCAATGTGCTCTTCTTCTGTTGAATCTTGAGAATCAGCACTTTTCTGCTTCTTAGTCATACGTTCCTTAGCTTGCTGGAGAACGTAAGATAATTTTTCTCCATTTCTACGAGTAATAACCACAAATGGTTTGGGGGATTCAACATATCCAACAAATGATTCTAAGTTTGGGTGTTGAACAGCAGTAAGAACATTAACAAAGCGTTTAAATTTCTCTTCTGTTGTGTTCTCCTCGTTAAGCTCCATTATTGTAACATCCTCTTTGGTAGAATTCATTTGACCTTTATAAATAATATAGCGATCATTCATGTAAAGGGCTTTCGGTTCTTGAGTATAATCTGTTTTTTTGAGCTTGTATTTTTGTACATTGTTGAAATCAGAAAACTCTTCTTCTTCTTGAGGTTCATTTGCATTAGGAGAACATTCATACAAAGCATCTTCTGAAGTATCTTGACTTGACTTGCTTTCATTTGCATTTTGTTGATGTTGGCCTCTAGAGCTATTCTTTCTTTTAGATGAATTTCGTTGTGATGTATTAATCAAAGGATGATTCATTTCATCGAGTTGCTGCTCTATTTCTTTAAGCTTCTCTGTGACTTTTTGGTCATTTTGACGCGCAGGATCCGCAAATATTCCATATATACTTTTAAGGTCATTAGCAATGCATTCTGTTGAAATTTCATATTTATTGCTCATTGGTATTTTTAATTTTTGTAGATTTTCAGTGATAGATTCCATTAAGCCTTTTAAATCAGATATAGGTTTAATGATAGGAACTTGAAGAGTATTTTGTGACCATTTGATAGGAGTAAAGGTATCAATGCAACTAAAAAGTTTGTTTAAATTTGAGAGAAGAAGTGCTAGTTCATTTTCATTAGAATTATCAGTAAAATTGATAATTTTGCTGCGAACTTCTGTGAGTACTTTCACGATGCAGCTACAACTTTCGGTGTATACATAAACTGAACCAGATATTTGAATAATTTGATCTATCTTTTGAACAATCTCTTCAATCATTATTTTTAAAGATTTTTTTTAGAGTAGAAAATTCAATGAGCTATCACAAAAAAAGATGTGGTACTATTAAAAATAATATTTTCCTTTGATTATGATATATAATATTTAATATTAGTATTAAAATATTAATTTTGATTTTTAGTGGAAAATATTCCATACGTCGCGTTTTATTTGCATTTTAATTTGTAATATTTTTGAAAAGTTTATTTAATATAAACTATTCAAAAACAATATGATTAAAAATAGTTAAAATTGTTTGCTTGCTCTTAAAAAATTTTCCAGAAAGAAGATATTATAATTAACATTCATTAGATCAATAGGCACAAGTTGGAAGAAAAGGCTGATCAACCAGTTTTATTTTGAAATCTTATTATGAAATAAATAAAAAAATCCTGAATCGTGACGTTGGATTTCTTTTTATTGCTAATTTCATTTTTTGAGTACTTTATTTTTTATACTCCTCAGAAATCTCTTTTTTTTTCACAATTTTTTTCAATTAAAATTATTTTACAACTATCAAACAACTCAGGAAATCATTATCAATTTTCTTAAACTTCAATTTTTTTCAAAGAAAATTAAGATTTTATACTTTTGTATGAATACTAAAATGTGTATAGTAACGAAAATAACGTATTTTGGATTTTTCAATATTTTGAAAATATCCACCAAATTATTTATTTTTTTACATTGTTCTTTTATAAATATTTATTAATATCGCAATTAGGCTCTATGATTTTAATTTTAAAGGGAGATTTTGAACTTTTTTAATATTATTATAATTAGAATATCTTTCTTATCTAACATTATTTGAGAAAGAAATAATAAATATAATACCTTATTCTGTATCATATATTGATATTAGCATGCTCCTGAGGTATATATCTAAAAATGAACTAAAATTTAAGGAATTTAAAAAAAAAAAATTAGTTTTTTGTTAAATTTTTATTATTTTAGAGGAATCTGGTTAATTTTATTTCTTACAAATTTAATATATTATTTTTATTCGTGTATAAAATAAAATGAACTAATAATTGCAACAAACTACTCGATAGGTGCATCTAAGAATTTCAATTAAATATGGGCCTCGATAATTTCATTAATCCATTGATATTAGCTGCAATATCAATTTACAATATTTTATATTAAACATAATATATATATTATATATAAATAAATGAATATACATGTTTACAATCAATGAATATTTATATTAAAATAGTCATAAAATGTAAACACTTTTTAAAAGGTTATTTCAATTATTTCAATATCTCATAAATATTAAGATATATATTGATATATATATTCAAAAATATTGAGATATGAATTCAAAATACATTCTGAATTTTTTTTTCAATGATCCATTTTCTATTGATACTGAATAAATGAATAAATCCAAAAATAAAATATAACAAAATTGAAATAATTATATTATGCTTTGAGTTAATAAAAATATAAAAAATAAAATATAAATTTTTAATATACCAAAGAACGAAATTCCATTTTTTTATTGATTGAAACCAAGAAGAATTATAGTTTTGTTTACCAACGAGATATACATTCATGTATTTAGAGTAATTTTAGTGAATATGAGTTCTAGCATCAATTTTTATGTCAAAATAAAAATCAAACCTTGGTCATGCTGATGATAGTAATAATGCATTATATTATGCTCACAAGAGTAAACTAACATGCTAACATGAAGAAAAACATAAATATCACCTTTGCAGTATAAACATAATTTTAATAATTAAAACAAATGCAAATATTAAAAGTTAAAGAAATAATAAATAATATAACAAATTTAACATAATAATATATATATATATAAAATATATCGAAAAAACAATATAATAAAAAGATATGAAAAAAAAAATATTTTTATTAAATTGAATATTTATTATAATTATTTTTCACAAAAAAAGTTTTTTGTTTACCGATGCATTTATCGATTAAAACCAGACAATATTATATTCAATATTTAATAATACATTAATTACAATATATATTTAAAAAATAAAGCAATTTTATATTTTTACCGTTACTATACACATATACTAAATGAATTTTAGTTTGCAAACAATTGTTCGATAATTCGATAAAGAAAGTAGAAATTGGAAAATATAATGAAAAATTCTATGGTAGAACATATATAGGTATACTCAATAGTATATTTTTAACATTTTTAAAAATTTATTAATACGAATATAATATTAATAATATTTATTAATAAACATTTAATTATTTATATATTTGTCACTATAACAATAAAAATAAACAACAATAAAATGACACACGCTCCCCATTAAAACATATAAGTGCCAAACAGCATGGAAGAAAGGAACAATTGTATCTTTAGAGAAAAAGTAGCATCCTATTGTATAGAAAATGCCTCCTATGACAAGCCAATAAAGCCCACGTTTTGAAAAAGCTTTGATTAAATCTTTGATTGAAAATATCACAATCCACCCCATTCCAATATACAAAAAAAGAGCTACAGAATAAAATCCATCAAAATGTAAAATCTTAATGACTGTTCCTACAAGAGCGATTCCCCAAACAACACCAAGAATTACATATCCAGTAGTTCCTTTCATTGATACGAGAGTTAAAGGCGTATAGGATCCTGCAATAAGAAGGTAGATTGAAATGTGATCGAGATATCTAGTGATTATTTTTAATTTTGGATGCTTTTTGGGATTAACTCCATGATAAAATGAACTATTCCAATATAAAATATTCATAGATAAGCCAAATACCAAATTACCAATAATTAATGATTTGTCACCAATACGAACTGCAGAAATCATCAACATAATTAATGCAGGAACACATAAAACTGCTCCTATCAAATGCGTTATTGTATTTGCTATTTCTTCTTTTTCATCAAGCCAAATCGGTAATTCAGTTGTTGGTACAAATGTGAAAAAACGCTTAATTGCCTGAGAAACCTTCCCCATATTTGTTCGATCGAAAATTTGATCGTAGCCATTTTGCTTCAAAAAATTCAATATTTTAATAAATAAAAAGTATTGAAATATAATTTGATTGCAAACAATTGAGAGAAAATAAAAAAATATCATTCAATTAAATTATAGAAGAATATCTCAAATGCAAGATCAGTTTTAATTATTATTTAATTGATTAGCAACTTTCTATATCTAAAATTCTAAATTCTTCCACTCAGTGAAAGTGATTTGCTATTGGAAAAAGCATTTGTAATAAATGATTCATTTACCTTATTTTCAAGTTGAAAATAATATTGATTCGTGAATTTTTTTATTAAAATAGATTATAGTCAAGAACCGAAAGGATGTCTGAAAAAACATATACAAAAACATGTTAAGGTTTTTCTGAAGACTTAATTGTCTCAAATTATTATATGAGTTGCTTGAAATATCAGAAAAATAATTAAACGCTTATCATAAAAGTTACTACTCACACTTTCAGGCCTCATTCTAAGACCCTAAATTTTACTAAAATCCTTCAATAATCAAGCCTTCAGAGGCTTATGGGTTCTCCCTTCATTAAAATGTTTTGATTATTAGCAACATTTTAAACACTTAAATATACTTTATCTAGACTTGTTCTAGTTTTTAAAAATATAAGTAAAATGCTACAAATATTCTTCTTTTCTTTATTTTTTTGAATATTTTTTCCTTTTTTTTTTTTAGATAAAGTTTTGAATCAGATTTAAAGACAATAGAGAGCAGTGCATTTTTTAACTGTAGTGTTGAGAGTATCTCATTTCCATCCAGCATTGAAGGATTGATGGTGCTTTGGTATAAGAAATTTGAAAGAAATTAGAATAACGGAAAGAGACGCAAAAAACATCATTTATTATGATAACAAATTCATCATTGGAAGGTCAAATCCAAAAAGTGACATTTTTGATGTTTTTTATTTTGTTCGCCGTGATATTGAAGATGTCAAAATTCCTTCTTTTATAAAGAAAAATGCTCTATATTCATTCGAATCATGCTTCAAATTGAAAAACGCTGATTTTTTCGATGATTCTGAACTCGAATTCATTGGTTATTCATCTTTTTCTCCTTCTTCAATTGAGACCATAACTATTGAAACGTGCATTCAATTCTTGCAAAAGATTGAAACATATAAATTTCCATAAAAATTCAGAACTTGAAGAGATTGGACTATATTCATTTACTGCTTCATCAATTAAGAGCATAACATTTCCGCAATTAATAAAAATTGGCTCATATTCTTTTTCAGATTGTGCTCAACTTAGAAGTGTTGTTGTTGAATCAAAACTTCAATCAATTGGAAATAGTGCCTTTAAAGAATCAACGCTTGAAAGTCTCTCAATTCCATCAAGTGTTTCTCAGTTTGAATGTGAATGGTGTTGATAGAACCTACAAATTGAATGACATTACAATAGTTGAGAGTGATGAAAAGAACATCATTTATTACGATGATAAATTTATCATTTGTAAATCTAATCATGACAGTGATATTTATGATGTTCTTCTTTTTGGTCGTCGTGATATTGAAAATGTTACAATTCCATCATTCATAACAAGAATTGCTCCTAAAAAAGTTTTATTTCCTAAACAGCTTTAAAAAAAAATTTTTTTTTAAATAGTTTACAAATCATCAATAAACTTTTTGAGAAATGAATGAAATTTTTGAAAATTTTCAATTTCATTATTTATATTCAAAAAAAATGGAGTATCTTAAAAAGATGAAGTCGATCCATGAAAATATTTTACATTTTCTTGATGATGAAGAAAATAAATACGACGACGCTGTTAACGACGAAAGAATTAAAATTTTTCAACAAAATGAATTTGATAAACAAGAACTCAAATCAATTCTATACTTAATTTCAAATATATCTGAAAACCACCATAGAAATTTTTCATTTTTTGAAAAAATTAATAAAATAATTAATCTTCTAAAAAATCAAATCAAGCAAACATTCTCGAATATTGAAATTTTTAATTTTTTTAAACAGAACAAAATAATTCTTTTACTTCTTATCAAAGATAATATTTTAATATTTGATTCAGAAATCTCAAACAGAATTGAAGAAAGTCATAATCAACCTTTTTTTTATACTGAGCTAAGCAAACTAAATTCAAATTTGTCAATGAAAGAAAAACCAGAAAATTATGAAAATTATGAAGAAAAACGACTTAAAGGAGAAAATGATTCATATCTTTGTGAAATAATCAGGAATGACATCATTGAAGAATTTACAGTTTATTACACGAAAGGAGAATTTTCACTTTCAAAGAAAATTGAACCATCAATATATGAAAGTAACGCATTTCTAATAGATAAAAGGCCATCATTAATTGAATATTCAGCATTTTTTGGATCGATTCAAATTTTTAGATTTTTAATTCAAAATGAAGTTGAATTATCGCCATCATTGTGGCTCTATTCAATTCATGGTCGAAATCCAGATATGATTCATCTTTTGGAAGAGAATCATGTTTATCCACGTGACAAAACATATCAAGAATGTTTAGAAGAATCAATCAAATGTCACCATAATGAATTTGCGTATTATTTCAAAAATAATTTCATTGATGAAAACGATCATCATTCAAATTACATGAAAAACGAGATTTATTATGGATTTCATTATTACAATTTTGAATTCATCCCAATTGAACTTAAAGAACGTTTTTTCTTTTATTATGCTGTTGAACACGATTATTATAAACTTTTTGAATATTTATTAAAAAACATTGAAGGACTGAATATAAACGAATCAATAAGTAAGATTCAATACATGTACATTTTAAATGATATTTTTATATTTTAAAAGATTTCATAACATTTTTATTTAAAGTTTAAATTATATTTCAAAATATTTAAAATTTAAACAGCGTCATTCACAAATATTATATTTTTCGAATACGACAGCATTGAAACTTGCATTTGAGAAAGATAATTATGATATTTATAACTATTTAATAAATTATCCAGGAATTGAAATTTGTGCTTTTTGCTTCAAGGATTGTGAAAAACTCAAAGAATTTAAAGTTCCAATATCAGCGACATTCATTGGAGATTATGCATTTTTTGGATGCCAATTTTTGAGTGATATCACAATTCCATCATCAGTGGCATCACTTCGACAACGTTGTTTTGAAGGATGTGTTTGTTTGAAAATGATTCATCTTCCATCAACATTGGAAAGCATAGGACAATCTTCTTTTAAAGGCTGTACAAGTTTAATTAGTATTGATATTCCGCCATTAATAACATCAATTGAAGAAGAAACATTTTCAGGATGTAGTTCATTGAAAACAATAAATATTCCAGAATCAGTGATATCGATTGGATTTCAAGCATTTTGTAGATGTAAATTACTTGGTAAAATAGAGTTGCCTTCATCAATAAATAAAATTGACGTTACATCATTTGATGGATGTGATTCATTGGAAAGGATCATGTATAAAAACGATTTTGATGATATTGAAATTATTACAGAAATACCAGAACAATTAATAATAAGTTTAGCAGGTGACATTAATTCAGGGAAAACATGCTTCTCTAATAGATTACTTGAAAATATATTTGTGGCAGATGTTAATCAAACATTTGCGCCTCTTTCCTTAGAAAAAAAAGTTGAATTTCAAGGTAAGGAAATAAACGTTCTGATATATGATACTAGTGGACAAGAAAGATATCTAACTTCGCTTTTTTATCGTAATTCTAAAGGTGCTGCTATTTTTTTTGACATAAGTAGACCAGAATCATTCAATAGATCAGAATTTTTTGTAAAATCTATTTATGATTGTTGTGATGAGATACCATTAGTTCTTATAGGGAATAAATGTGATCTGGATCATAATGTAAATGTCGAAGATATCAATGAATTAGCGCAAAAGTATAACATGGAATACTTCGAAGTTTCATGTAAAAAAGATATCAATGTTCAACAATCATTTAATTACTTAATTTATGAAATAATTAGAGCGAATCATGAAAAAGAAAAAAAACGAATACTAAATCTTTTGTACAAAGATAAAAAGAAATGTCTAATTTATTAATCAATTAATAAATTAATTTTCATATATTTATCTTTTATATATTTATTCTCACAATACAAAAATGAAGTATATGTTGCATCACGATCAATGATTCATATCTGCTCTCTGGCTGAGTAAATTACCAAAAAAAAGCAGGTATTTTATGACAAGAATTGATGAATTTGAATTTTTAATTTTGAATCATTAGCATAAATTACATAATTTGAAATTTGAAACTCTTTCGCTATTACAATTATTTGGTAAATAAACTTTTGAAAATTGATTGTCTTTGAAGAATATTGAAATTCATTCATCTGTAACTATAATTGAAAAATTGCATTATAAGCAGTTTTACTTTGAAAATTTATTAGAATACCAACTTTTGAAAAATGTTTTTCTTTGAAGGAACTTTAAATCATTCAAAAGAAATGACTTAAACAGAGAAAGTAATATGCTTTGATGTGTATAATTAACTTTAGGAATATTGGAAATCATAAAAGAATCCTCCATGAAAAAAATGTTTAATAAAAAAATATATAGTGGTATCTATTGCAAATAAATCAATGATCTGTTGAATTGTTGGTCTCTTTTCTTGTGATCTTTCAATGCAACGATAATATTAATTTTTAAAATTATATGATCCATTTTCAATTGGTTGAATTTCTTCATTAGAATTTTTTGGTTTAGGATTTTTATTATCAAGAATGTATAATAAGAAAGGAGTCCCAACGAATAAATATCAATAGAATGAGATATATTACCTCCTAAATCTTGTTCTGGTGAAGAATATAAATAGGATTCAAAATCACATGTTGCTTCTTCTTCATTTTAATATATTTATATATTATAATTTTATTTATAAATAAAATTATATAAAAATAACGAATGGAAGAAGAACGAGATAGTTTACTCATTGAGCAATTATGAATGGCTCTTGACAAGTATCAAGTGGAACGTAAAAAATGTGAAAGTTTAATATATGATGACTTTGCAGCAATCGTCCAACAAAGTAGAGGTGGAAAAACAAAATGGGAAAGGGAAGGAATGGAAGAAGAACGAGATGAACAAAAAAGATATGTGGATCAATTACAACAAGAATACGATACAAAGTTTGGAAAACTTGAAGAATTAATTGAAATCTGCAGGTTTGAAGATAAAAGTCTGATTAAAAATCGTCTTGCCAATAAAAAAAGTTGCGTTGTTAAGAAATGCGTGACAATGAAATGAATACTGAAACAAGTCCTGCATCTAGGTCAGTAAAAAAAAAAGTTTGATTTTATTATGTCGCTGGGATCGTTGGAACAATTCCAAGGACGACGTTTTTCATGCTGAATGGCGGGTATCTTTCCGTAATGATGTACATCAGTGTGATTCCGAATGAGTAAACTTCGACTTTGTTCGTGTACTTCGTGCTAACAAAGTATTAATTAATTGTCTTAGTATAACAAAGTTGTTTACATCTGTCTCTAATTAGCAAAAACTGATGCTTTTAAAATTTTAACGGTTTCAGGAATTACCAATTCACCAGTAAATCAATAACAATTATAAAATGAGAATTTTGATGCAATTCAAAAGAAGATCATCTTATATAAAAATTCAAAATAGTTATTTGAATGAATCATTTTTCAAATACAATTGAAATATAATTTAAGTGCAATTATGATCAATCGAATTCATCTAAATTATTTTATTACTATTCAATGAAATAAGTTTTTGATTTTCAAAAAACTGCATTTATATATAAAGTTCTGATATAAATATTCCATATGTTTTAAAATATTTAATATAAATTTATAAATAAAAATAATAACAAAAGATTTAAATTAATTGTTTATTTGATTAAGAAATCAGTCAGGATGCTTGATTTGAAAATAATTTCCTAATTTCATAAATGATTTTTTTGAAAATATTATTCCTCCTAAATTTCAATGATCAAATTAATATACTTTTTACTACAATAAGAATAAACATATTTGGTTCAAACATCAAATATTCTGCATAAAAAAGTGATGATTTTTGATTTTCAATAAGTAGCAGATTTCTGGATTGAATTTTTTGAATACTTTATAATTTTTTAAATAACAAACAATTCCTTCTAAAAAATAAATATTTTCTTATATATTTTTTATTTCTCCGTATCATTCTTTATCATACAAATAAATGATAAAAATTGAATTAATATACGTTAGCCAGTTTTTAATTCAGAAAAAATTGAAAACAAAACTTTATATTCAAACTGGGAAATAATAACTTTATTATTTATGATGTACCGAAAAAAACGAAACTTACACATGACTAAAATCACAATACAAATTGGAGATGAAGCGATAATATTTCCTTTGGATGAAAGAGAAAACTTGGTAGCAACATCTTCAGAAAGGAAAATGCTAATTGAAAAAATGAAAAATATAATCGGATCAAGCAGTGAAAATTGCAAAAAATCAACAGAAAAAGAAACACATCAGAATGATCATTCAGAATCACATAAAAATAAGAAAGCATTATCTTCAAAAAAAGATCTTTTAAATAATGAATTAAATGATGACAAGAATACTTGTGTTTCAACAGAAAATAGTTTTTCAGAAAACTTATCTGCAACAAGAAATAATAATATTTCATTTAATCAAGTTTTTGATAATGATGAATCTTTATCAGAACAGAATATAAATAACAAAGAAAATGAACTTTCTTTTGATAATAGTTATCCTACTTTTATTGATACATCTTTATTTTTTATTGATGAAGAAGATTTAGCAAATAGTGATGATAAATCCAATAACTTCTTCGCGGAGTATTTGCTTTAATACGATATTGTTTATTACTAAAAATTTTATTAATAATATATATTTTCTTTCAAATACAATATATTATTATAATTCAAAACAATTAGAAAAGATCAAAATATTCTACTCGAAATCAATCGATATCAAAGCAATTATATTGGTTTATTTATCATAAAACGAACAATCATACTTCCAATTGAAAATATCTCCTCTTATCAGTTTTAATTTCTTTTTATCAACTGTTATTCACATTGTTATTAATTTTTTTTTTTGATTATTGGACAAATTGAAAGATTTGATAAAATTTTCAACTACTTTTATGTCATGAACTTGAATCATGATCAATATTGGCGCTTTTATTAGGTCTCGAAGACGATGTGCTGTAAATTTCCAATTTTTCAACAGTTTACGAAACACTTATTTTTTTCACTTTTGCTTTGAGAAAACAGGCTTTCTAGAAGGCTCGCCATGAAGCATCAAAATCCACAATGATTTAATAATATCGAAAATACATTTTTCTTTCAATATTAAATCATGACCTGTAGCATATTTAGAAACAATATCGATAGATAATTGATTAAATCCCGATGAATCAATAAAGACATCACTTGTTAGATTGTTGAAGAAATATGAATCTGTTTGTAACAAAGAATTGGCCATTTAAACACATATATTCCCCTATCTTAAATAAGAAAATGAACTTCACTTGCTTTTTTTTTATTTTGATAACATCATACAAAATTTCTGATCGATATCAATTTTATTCGGCGCATTAAGATATAAAAATAATCATATTCTTGTGTTTCTCAGATTTGTTCTTTATGCCTTATCTTATACATAATTTGGTCTTGACAATTCTGAGGATTAATTTGGGACTTTTTGGAATTTAACAAATGAAAGGAAAATCATTTTTTTATTATAAGAGCTCGGAGAAAAAGGGATTTCCTTTTTGAAAATAAAGAATTATATTTATAAAACATATTTATTTTGATGTGTATAAGTTATATCTGAAAGCATACACTTTTTCGAAAAAAAATTGTTTTTTAAAAAAAAAGTGACTTTTTTATAAAAAGGTTTATTTTTGAAAATTTTTTTTTTATAAAAAAAAAAGCTTCTTTGCGAAAAGTTTTTGTGTGTGCAAAAAGTAAAATCATATCAATAAGTTTCGATCATTTCAAATAAAAAATTTAATTAAAATCATAAATTCCTTTCGAAATATAAATTGATAGAAAAAATTTAGTTAACAAGAATTTCAAAGAATTATTTAATAAAAACATATATTTAGATATTATTCAAATCATAAAGAATGATATTTGATGTATAAATTATAAAGTACTCGTAATCATTGCTTATGATCAAACTATATTCAAAATTTGAAGCATTCTAATGATATAGAAAATATCATTTGCTTCATTAAGCTGTGAGGCACTTTCCAATCTTGTTAAATGATGCTTTTGATGCAGACAGTTTAAATCGGGAATGAAAATAATAGTTTTGTCCTCAAAATGTAGTTTTTTCCACCAATTATAACGTTTTTTTTTTTTTTTAATATGAATAAATAACGTATTCAAAAATCAAAATCAAATAATATATTTATTAGATCTTGTTTTTTTTAAAAGAAAATCTATATTAAAAAAAATTGTTCATATAAAAAAGACTTGGTGTTTTGAAAAAAGAAAATTATTTCGCAAAAAAAAGATCATTTTAAGAAGTATTTTTCATTTTAAAAAGAAAACAAATTTTTTAAACGAAAAAATTATTTCACAAAAAAATTTTTTTACAGACAAACCTTTTTCTTTTCGAAAAAAAATGGATTTTTAAAACATATGGATCTTAATGATATGAAAAAGTTTTGTAAATATGGAAATTCCTTTTTCGCCGATCTCTATAAATTAAAACTAATTTATCTCAGAGCAATTTAAAAGATGACTATTGGAATAATGCATATTTTAATATATAATTTATTAAAAAATATTTTGCATGTTTTAATTTCCTTCTTGAAAAAAAAAGCAATTTTAAAATTCAATATGAACCGGAAATAGTCAAAAAGTTTTTGACATATTAAAAAAAATCCTTGAAAAAGATTCATGCCAATTATTTTTTTCATTCAAAAATTTAAATTTTTTTTAAAAAATTATAGGTTAAAACGCAGCTACGCTTGACGAGTCGTAGTAGTTTATAATTGTGAGTCCTTGGACGCCATGCAAACATGGCATCCCAGTCCTCACAATTTCAAGGCAATTAGCCACATTTTATTGAGAGATAATTCATTGTTTCTCAGCTATGAACATTCATTCATTTGACTTACATAAATATCAAATTATATTTTACATAATTTTATACTTTTTTCTTTACATTAAATGGAACATAATATGGATTTCGAAAACGATTTCATGAATATTGGTGAACAACCTTTGATAAATCATGATAGAAGACCTCATGGTAAGAAGCATCAAACATTCTTAAATGACATAATTACACATAGAAATCAATTGAAAGAATTCTATTCAAAACACCCTCAACGAGAAATACCAAAGGATGTCTCGCCTTCAGAGCAGAATCGAAATACAATTAAATCATTCTTAGATTGGAAGAGATATAACACAGAAGAAAAACAAAATGAATTAGTTAATGAAATCATTAATACAATAACAGATTCGCCAACAAATTGGAGAGTAAATTTTGAACCATTAAATAATTATGGAAAACAAAGATTGAATAATGATTTAGTTCATATTCTTCAAAATGTTGTTGCACCACGAATAAATGCAGATGATAAATATTTCTTTAATTACAAGGTTTCTGATGATAAAGGATATAATTGGGTTAAAGTACCATTAAGAGCTGATACATTTCAAGAACTAATTAACAGATTGAAAGATGGAGGATTGATATTTGATATTGATAGTAGGCCACCAGAATATTTCTATGAACAAGGCCATCCAGAATTACCATATTGGTCATTATTCTCTGAAATATCGTTATACAAAAATACATATGAATCAAAAGTGAATAATGATAGAGGAGGTTCATTCTTTGGTTATTGGAACAAAACCTTTATTGACTTAAGAAGATATCAAATATTTGCTCGAGAAGATAATTATTTTGAGAGACGAGCTTGCATTGAAGTGCCATGTGTTATTTGGTCACTAAGAGATTTAATACCAGATGATAAATTAAATGCTGTTGCATTAAGATTAATGACCAAAAACCCTAGAGGAATGGATGAAATTATCACTAATTATCATAACAATAAAGACTTAGATTTTATATGCCGCGAACAAAGGAATTTAACACATTTTTGGCTATATAAGCTAAATAAAATAGACCAAATATGCTTTCAAAAAAATAAAAATTTTGTTCTACTAAAATCTTTCGATCCTACCTTTTCCAAATAATTTATATAATTAGATATCAACTTATTCCATGACAGTAATTTTTAGTATTTATTATTAGACTAAAAAGAATCAGAGGAATGATAAAATCCATTGATTTACTTTTTTGAGAATGATTAAAAATGCAAGTTGGAAGATGATTTACAATAATGAATCAAATAAATTGAATATCTAGAGCAGTTTTTTGATAATATTAAATGTTTTTGGCCAGTATTTCTAATTTAATGAATTTTTAAGTACAATTTAACATGTTCAGAAAAGGAAATCGGAGAGAATCATTATTTTGATAAAAGCTTGTGTTTATTCCTTCAAAATAAAATAATTTTGCTAAATAAAATACAAAAATAAGCTTTATTAGAACTTGCAATACCGATATCAATAAGTAGTAATTGTAAAAACCATTTTTTAATGATTTCTAATCATATGTTCACATTTATAATTCGATTTTTCTAGCTTCAAAAAAGATAGTGATCAAATAAATCATTCTATTTTGCATTGATTGTTAAGTATATATTTATTTACCTTTTTGAACTGTCTTGTGTATCTGAAGACTTATCTTACTTCTATCTTTTTCCTTACCTCACAACTTATCTTACAACTTATCTTACAACTTATCTTATAACTTATCTTACAACTTATCTTATAACTTATCTTATAACTTATCTTATAACTTATCTTACAACTTATCTTACAACTTATCTTATAACTTTCTATACTACTTATCTTACAACTTCCTATACTACTTATCTTTTACCTTATCCTATTACTTACCTTACAACTTATCCTGCGACTTATTTTATAACTTAATATACTACTTATCTTTTACCTTATCCTATTACTTATCTCACAATTTATCCTACGACTTATTTTATAACTTATTCTACTCCTTATCTTACAACTTATTATGCCTTAGTATTCTGTTAAAGCTCGATTTACAGGTTTATTGTTTATGTGCTTTTCGAGATGCTTTATAAGGATATGCAGTGTAATATAATATATCATCTGGCCAATTGGTTTGCTTTGCAGCATATCTATCATTGACTCCATGGAATTTCATCATTATTAGAACGAGCATTAGATTTTTTGAATTTGATTGATTATGTTCAGCTACACTTTTTGCGACACCTCTATCGAAATATCTGATCAGGGAGTTCATTAAATATATAATACTGCTACTTATCTTTCATTTTATTCTACAACTTTTCTGACAACTGTTCATTTCTACTATTTTTTCAATTTATCCCAAAACTTTCTATTTTTTCCCACATAATTAACCCTTACGGTCGTAAGTTGGAGAGTTCCGTTGTCAAATCAGTAATTTTGCCGAACCCGCTCTATACAATAGCCGTATTTTATTTGGTCGTTTTTGAGAAGAAATATAATTAATTATTTACAAGTAATTTCTTATTACACATTTGATAATAGGTGGAGGAGACTTCAGTCTTAAAATAAAATTGGATAATTGATTTGAGCAGGCGAGGATGATTTGAGTAAATAATGGTATGCTGATGCTGAATAAAATCAACTAATATAACTGCAAGGACAATCATATGCAAGTGAGATTAGTTTCTGTAATAAATTGGTCTGGTTTATTAAAATATAAAGCATGAGTTACGGTATATAAAAAAAAAACGTTAAAATATTAAGCGTGAGTTTTTTTTTTATCTTAACCAACATGGATTCAAAGCAAATATTCACAAAGTTTTAACATGACCATTTATTATTTGAAAAAGTTACCGTTTTTTATATGCCGTAATTTCTATTCCATGCGCAGTAATTCCAAATTTCGAGAATGGCAGTGTTTAAAAATTGGTGATGTCAAGCTCAGATAGAAAGGGATTACGAAACAGCCGAATGGTTACTACATAATTAAACAAACATTCACAAAAATATTTGAAGTTTTGTAATTTATTTGATTAATCTCATAAAATTAAGTTTTGTAATTTACAATCTGTTTTTATATATATATTTGCTATTTTTAATTTTTTTACATAACCAGAAAACTCACATTTTTCATTTTGTCAGAATTTTTTTTTTTATTATAATCATTTTTATAAATCATTCAAAAAGTTCTAATAAAATAAACCATTCAAAAATAGTTGGAAAAAAATTGAATGCTTTTTTTTTTTTTGAACTTTTTGAGAGGGGGGTGCTGATATTTTTTTAGAACTCGGGTTCACTAGGATTTGACCCTAAAATTATTGAGATATAAAATATTAAAGGAAATAAAACCAAAATATTAAATAGACAAAATACGTTATTTTAGTCCACGCACTTCTTTTTCTATAAATTTTATTTTTTTTTCTTGAAAAAAATTGTTTTATTTTATATAAATAATTATTGAATAATAATATTATATTTATTTGTTAAATATATGATAATTATGAATTAAAAATATTTTTTCATTAAGATATTTATATATATTTAATGATTTTTGGCAATTATGTAACTTCTTTCCCTATGAATAAATAATCAAAACAATAAGTATTTTATATAATACTATAAATATATAAAATAAATATGTAATAAAATTATTGAGATATAAAATATTAAAGGAAATAAAACCAAAATATTAAATAGACAAAATACGTTATTAGTGTGGCGATTTGATTTCAGAGCCATTCTGAATTTTCTCAGAAATTTAAATGATGGCTCTGAATTTTTTGAATTTTTATAAGTAAATTTTTTTTTTTATCAATTTATTAAAATATTAAGCACTTTTATTTAAAAAAAAATAAAAATATACCATATAGATAATAAATTACATGCTTTTTATAAAACAAAATGGAGTTTAAACAAACACTTTTATGATTAATAAGTATATAATATTTGAATTTTTTTTAGAAATAAAGATAATATTTCATACAAGAAATATGAATTTATCATGTAATATCCTTAATCATTGCATCGAAATCTTGTATAATTCAATATTTGATTGAAATTTCAAATATTATAATTTAGATCTTTGAAATAAATCATTTTATTACCGGATAATATTATTTTTTATGCATCAATAAATGTATTAAAAACTTTTCAGGAAGGAATCATAGCCAAAATCTCCTAAATAATGAAAAAATTAATGATCTTACATTTTTGATATAAAAATCTAGCTACCTTATTCAATATTATTCAATTTGCGTTATTTATGAAAAAAACATTTATGATTTTTTGCTCCTTTCTTTGATAATAAATAGCTTCCGCATAATTGGCATTGATATGCTTTAGAAACATGGATTTTATCTTCCATAATCAATCTGATTTCGATGAAAATATTATTATATTGATTTTTGTATATTGTTGTTTTAATCATATTGGGATGCCACAATGTTATTTCTTGCATTTTTACAAAAATATAAGCGACCAAATAAATCATCAAATATGATTTCAAT
>JAPFFF010000262.1:0-28608 GCA_039105265.1 Tritrichomonas musculus | reverse complement strand
ATATCAATTCAAGTTCCAATAAACGTTGCAGCAAGTGTGAGGCCAAACAGAGATTATATGAATATACTTTGCGTGAAGTTCAACGTATGAGAGCTGAACAGGAAGAAATCGATAGGCAGTTTGATGAGTTTGATTACGATTTAGCCAAGTTTATGCAGAACAATTTTCCAAGCATTGATAGATTATTGTTAAAGGATGTTCAGCAGAGATATGCCAAAGAGTTTGGACAAAAATTAACATTTGCACAATTAACAGAAAAGATTGAACAGACAGGCAAATGGAAGATAACAAACGTTCATAGGACACAATATGTGAATAGAGTGTGAAGGTGACAAAAATGTGGTGACAATTCACCTCTTCACCTAATGATCAAAAATACTAAAAAATCATCTTATATTTTTGTTTATCAGATGACTCTGAAGGTGACAAAAATGTGGTGACAATTCACCTGTTCACCCAAACCAAAAATAAGATGAAGATTTTTTGTTTTCATGCTTCTTTCTTCTCAGCAGTAACCATTTGAGCTTCGCGAGTGCTCGCAGCGAATTGAGCAATTTTCTTCAATTCCTCTAACTCTTGCTTCTTTCTTTGTCTATATTCTTTTTGTTGTTGTCGTCTGGCTTCAAGTCTTTCTTCAGGGGTATTATATTTACTCTTCCTGCCTCTTTTCGGAGTATCCATTGACGTCAGATTCTCACTTGACTTCGATTTGGACAATTTCTTTATTACTTCTGTTTTCTTGAATTGGTTTAGGTCTATTTTACTCGTCATTTTGATAAAAATAAAAAAACAAATAATAATTACATATTAACTGCATGCTTAAGACAAAGATGATATTTGTTAACTAGTTCATTATATTCTTTGTTATATACTTGTTTGAAATCAGTACATACTTCACCATTATCATTTACTATCTTAATGGAATCTATCTTACGTATTGGATTAGCTTTCCCTGCACAACAACCTACATCCTCATCAAGACTTATTTCTACCACCTCCGCCTTAATAATTGTTTTAATTATATTAGATAAGGCAGTAACAGGGACAATTATACAGTTCTTTGATATTAAGTTGGATAATAATGCTTTGTCCTGGTCTAACAAGATTTTTGCATACGTTTCAAGTATCACGTACTTAACATCCTTTGTTTCTTCTTCTTGATTCTCTTCTAATTCAACATTACGAGTGATAACAATTTCTTCTTTTCCATCATCCCTTTTGTTTATAATAATATTATTATTTATATTGCTTGTTGACTGTGCTGCTGCTTGAGGTTCTAATGAAACGTTCGCCTGCACACCATTCGCTTGAGTTCTCTTCTTTATCATTTCCTTTCGAAAAAAAGTTGATAATCAATCAGTAATGAATATTAGCTTGCTTAACATTAATTGGTTTAAAGTATCCAATCCTTCCTTTATTTCTTTCATCCGCTCTACCTTGTATTTCTCCTAATTTCTCTGGTTTCTTTAAGTATGGAGGAAGAATAGGAGCTTTGGGTGCTTTATCTTTCTTCAAATAATACCCTCCATCTGTAATACTAACAGGTGGTTCGTGTAATGGTTTTGTTTTATGTTGATTACTCTTTGGTGGTTTGACTGGTTTGTTTTCCATATACTTTGTTGGTGGTCTATTAATTTTTGGGTTAAACGTAACTGCGTAAGTATTGTCATTAGAAAATATGCCAAAGTGATTAAACTCTATTGTCTTCTCAGTCTTAGTTCCTTCATTAAACATTGTCCCCTCTGCTCCAACTGTAGTAGAATTGGGTTTTCCGTACTTATTCATTTCTTTTTCAAAAAAAATTGGTCGGTCGAGATTCCGACTTACAGAACTAGCTCTTGATGTTCACCTATAAATAGTTCAGGTGTATTTAATTCATATTTCTTACGTAATTCCTCTATCATTGTTTTAGTCTTTTTAGATGCTAATTCTATCGAATAATTGTAATAACTGTATTCCTCATAATTTTGTTCCTTATTTGAACCATTAACAAAGAATTCTTGCATTTTATAATTAATTTTCCTTCTTGAGTTAGTATTTAATACTATGTGTTCTATATCATATTCCTTAATTTTGTCCGGATATATCCTCCATACGTTCTTGTCCGCCTTAATTGATATGTAGATGACTTTTGCTAAATATTTATTTTTTGAAAGTTGAATTGGATATCGATCACATAATATGGCAAAATTACTTTCTTTAAAATCTTCAGGGTTATCAGCGAGGGAAATAACATTATTGATGTAATCATATACCTTGAATTGTTGCTCCATTTTGTAGAGAAATAAAAAAATATAAATAAAATTTTTTTAGTCTAATCCGTATTGTTGTTTGAAAGTATGGATGTAGAATGTTGTTTTAGTATTATTTATGTCTCTTGTCACAATGAATTTACGTCCTCCTTTAGCTGTATTAATATACATAATTCTATAAACTTCATCAGTTATCCTTTGGTAAAAGATATCTTCTTCAGTTTCTTCATTATAATAGTAATAATATTCTTTTTCAGCAAATACTCTTCTTTCCTTTTTCAAATCATAGTGAGTAATAACAATTGCTTCGTCTGGTATATTATCTATAAATTCATATGAAACACCGTTGTTTGATGACTTGTTTCTCATGTTCTCTCTTACTGAAACCCAACGTAAGTTCGATAAATGATAATCAGATCTATCTTTATTAAGGTGATCAACTTGAGGAAGATTATTCGGATTAGGTAAGAATTGCTTTGCAATGATTTGATGTTTGTTGATCTTGTTGCTATTAATACACACACTTGCATAACCATTGCTTTTGTTTATGCATTCTTTGACAACATAATGATTATCTTTTCTTCGAATGGTGTAGGGAAAATCATTTAAGATCTCATAATCAGGATACTCATTTATTGTAACAAAATCTATAACTTGTTCTTCTGTCATTTTGTATTTATGTATAGTGATAATAAAAATAAAATTAAATTAGAAAGACGCAATTATTTTTGTTACTTAATCCCTTGAGGTCAGATCATAGTTCCCTAAGCGAACTAAAGGTGGCATACCATTTGGCTGAACTAAGATAGATATAGAAGAATCAAACAAGAGACAAATTAAAGGTGGGGTTTGAGTAGCTTTTGCATATGTATTGTCACCAGTTTCTTGTGTTACATTTATTTCAAAATTAATAGGTGACAAAGAGGTTAATCCTTGTTGATATGTATTATCAGTTTCTGTAGGTAATCCGATAAAGAAACTACTCTTGTCATTTGAATAAATTCCCTTCGAATAACCAAATTTAGGTTTATTAGTAGTCTTATCTCTATCACAATGAGTTAAACTGTTTACCACTTCCTTATTAAAACCACTTTGTCCTCCATTCACGTTCATTGCGTTCTGACAATATTCTAAGAACTCTGGGTATTCATCTGTAGTGCCAAATGGCTTTGCAGGAATGTTACCATAACCTCCACAGTTTAATTGGAAGGACTTAAAGTTAGGATTCTTAAAGTATGTATGATGAGTATGCTTCACAGGAAATAATAAGTAAATTGAGTCAACAAAGCGAGGAGTGATTGTGCAAGTAGTCTTGTCATTAGGGTTCTTTAATGGAGTAGTAGTAGTGTAAATAGATATCGTTTGGGTTGGAAATGTAAGTGGATGAGTTGGGTCTGCATATCGTTGTACAAGACTAGAGTAAATATTATCCTCTATACCAAAGCAAGGGATAATAGATGAACACTCAGTAACGGAGTAATCAACTTCCTGAAATGTTCTATTTTCTACTGTAAGTTCTGTTACTCCATCTTTAGCAGTTGGTTTATCAGTATACATTGTTATTGGTTCACCAATTGGGATAAATTCATTAGTAATTTCATTTAATTTATATTTTGAATTGACGATATGATCATATTCAAACGCTTTTTCTGGACCCATAGGACAACATACCATACCAGCACATGAAAAGAATAATCGGAGTTCAATTTTGCCTGCGAATGCTGGAAGGTATTTAATATTTGATAATGGTAAGAACCTTCTTAAATCAATCTTTAGGTGAATTTTATATGTTTTGTCTTCCCATTTTTCTGCCCAATCAACAATAAATCCTGTTCTGCTGCCTGAATTACCATTCCATATATCTTTATGTCTAGCCTTTGAATATACATCTGCTCTCTTTGTTGTTTCATTTGCACAACATGCAGTTAAGAACGATTCTTCACAACCAAAGTTCTGGGTATAGATAGTGATACCATTAGCTACTATTTCATATTTCTCAACAGCATCTCTAGCATCCTTGAAACCAAACCATACTCTATTAAAATGATATCCATCGCCTTCTACTGCCGTAATCGTACTGCCAGCAGCTTCTTTAATCTTTACCTCCATATCAGCTCTAATAAATCCATTATATATGTCAGCGGTATTATTTGTGTTAGGTGATATAATTGCACTTGTATATGAACCTTTATGAATTGGAGGCGATGGAGAATAAGATGTTTGAGGACTAATTGTGTATTGCTTGTTGGTATCAGACAAGGCTATACAATTATCAACAATATCAAAATAGCTAGCAATTTGGGTACATGTTTCAGCTGACGTCCTTAGTTCAATTTCTGGATTTAACATATTTTCTTTTGAGAAAAATAACAAAAGCAAATTAAATCATATCAGAGAAAATATTATTTCGTCTTCTACGAATAGGTTGAGGTGGGATTACTGGTATTGGTTCCTCTTCTGATTCGTCTTCTATTTGATTTGGTTCTTGGACTTCTTGTCTCAAGGCGTTTATGTATTGTGGATAATATGGTTTTCTCATTTGTTTTTGTATTACATCTTTTATCATTTTCTTCTGTTCCTTCTTAGCCCTTTCATTTTTAAACTCTTCACCCAATAGCTTTAATTGGTTTAGTATTTCTATATTTATTGTTGGATCATATACTTGTTTTGGTTGTTCTTCTATTATTGGTTTTTTGGGTTTTGGTATTTCTTTTACCGGTTCCTCAGGTGGGTCGGAATTCTGACCAACAACTTTTTCTTCAATCGTTTCTGTTTTAGTTAATGGTTCAGGTGGTGGTTTCGTTAATGGTTGCTCTCTTCTTTTTACTATATATTTGTTTTCTTTTTTGGTAGGAAGTACATCCCAATCAGGGTCCTCACGACCATTTAGCCAGTTCTGTATTACCTGCAATCTTTTTGATCCTGTCAAATGCTTAGACATTTAATTGATAAAAAAATCATTTTATTGAGTTTTATTGAGTTTTCTTTGTTTTTCTTGATTTCTTTCTCTTTCTTTTATTCAATTTCGCTATATGTGCTTCTGCTTCGTCCACGTATTTACTTCTGTTCTGATATATTTTATAAGCAGCTGGCTTTCTCGAATAATGAATGCGTGGAAAATCTGCATACATTACATTACTGCCTAACGGATTAGGTTGTCTTTCTGCTATATTCTTTTCTAATGCTGCTTTTACTTCTCCTTCTCTTATTCCACTTGCTATTGTTGTCAATCCTTTACCTATACCTATTGCTGCTGGATTACCCGTTATTGTTCCCAAAGCTTGTGTTGCTCCTCCTATAGTATTTAATATTGGTGCCTTATTTTTCCAAGCCCATTTACCAACTTTACCAACTGCACTATCACCAATGAATTTGCCTACTTTACCAACACCAGATTTTACCGAATTCCATGCACGATTAAAAAATCCACCACCAGAATTTTGTTCAATCCTTCCTGTATCAGAAACTGCTTCCATTGTCTTTTAATATCAGTCAAAGTAATATTTATTGGCGGTTATGTTCATAATAAATTTTGAATGAAGATCTCTATGCTGTAAATATTCTTTTACCGTCTTCTTGATATTAAGGTTGTTATTTGTTTGTTGAAGCAAGGAAGTAAAATCTTCTTCTGAGTATCCACTATAGCATATGATATCCGTGGCCAATCTTTTTGCATTTATGTGTACGAATCTGATTGTCTGAATAGCCATGATGCAGGTAATATTATAATGTCTTGTCTTGGTTAATAGTCTAAGGAATTCAGTATTATTATGTGTTAACAAATCGCTTCCTGCACAGTCATCCAATATTATTAGTGTGTTATATGGGTAAGACGAGGTTTGGTATTTTACTAACTTATTGGCTATATAAACTATTCTATCATCTATTTCTTGGAGGGAGTGTTTGTTTATAAGTCTTTGCATTTCTTCATTTGTTTCCTTCATCTTAGATAATACATGTTTAACCATTGCATAATATTTTATTTTTCTTTTGAGGTGTTTCTTTAGGTAATCCATCAATTGGGCTTCATTAAGATATACTATTGGTGTCTTTACCTCTTTACTCATTGCCTCAGCCGTTTTGTCCATTTTGCCACTTGTTGAACAGAATATTATTTTTTGATAGTACGGGTGCTTAAATAGACGTTCAGTAATGAGTATGTGAGACCACAACCAATAACTTTTTCCAGCACCAGGACGTCCAATAAGAAAATAAATTCCATTCGTACTAAAAGGATAGGAAGGATGTAATGGTTTCATCAGTGCTGCCTCTATCTCTTTCTGGTTCTTCTTCATTGTCTTTTGGATTAAGGACTCTACTTCTTTCATTATTTGTTTAGACTTTTATTTGTGGTTAAATCCATTTCTTTATATTGTTGGGTATATTTTTCTTCTTTGACCAGTAATCCACTTCAAGATTAGATAGCTTTGTTGGAGCACCTTCTCGTAAATTTTTAGCCGGTATGATGTCTTCTGTACCTTCGCTGTATTTAATTTTATATTTGTTCTTTGTTGTATCATAAGAAATAATCTTCTCCACAATACCTCTCTTGCCTCCCTTAAGTGTTTGTGCAATATTTTTGTTTTGTGTCTTGATTAACCTATAACCAGGGAGTTTGTCTATTGACTCATCTTTGGACTTAATTATAAATTGGTTCCCAGCCTTTGAATCAACTATATATGCTTCCTTGCTTACCTTGTTCCTGCGCTTCGAAAATGGCTCCTTAGCCTGAATAATTCTAACTCTATCATTTGGCTTAAAGTCATATGGATTGTTTTGCGACTTGGTTTTTACATATTCTTTTTCATCTTTCTCTGTCATCTCGTTTGGTATCTTATAGTCCAATGACCTGTGGGGAGAATTGTTGTATGAATCTATTAAACTATCCATTTCTTTCTCATTGATGAACCTGTTCTCGCCTACCATGTCTCTAATCGTTCTCATGAACCTATTTATGATACCTAGTACATTATGATTATTATCCTCGGTAGTAGTGTAAACAATATTTTTGGTCTTCATCAACTGTAATACATCATTGGACAAGTAAGCAGCATCCTGATCTGATGCTATCGAATAGACATCTGGCTCGTCCTCAAAAAATTTATTTAATGCCTTGACTACTTCTTTTGCACCTTTCCCCTTCATTGGATAACAGTATGCTTTTCTTGTGTTAATATTAATTAGCATCAGGTAATTTAATCCATCCTTTGTCTTATCATTGATGAATGTGTCCATTTGATATCCCCCAGAGTGTTTAGAATAGATATTCATAAACTTCGCCTTTGGTACCTTTACATCATGTACTATCTTTCTTAAATAATCTAATGCGGCTTCTTCTGTGAATCCATATCGTTTTGCGAGTGGAACAAATTTAGAGGCAGATCTCCAAGGAAAAAAAGAATGAAGCTCATTAATTGTCTTAAAATGCTTTTTGTTCATTTAAATTAGTCTTAAATGTAAAGCATCTTCTTAAATGGTAATAATTGCATTTCAATGACAAATGATTCATTGTTTGGTACCAGAACAGGAATATTATTATGACGCCCTGAATATAATTCTATCCAAAATCTTTGATCAGTTGAGTTCAGTTTGAAGTACTTGATAGGACTGAAGTATATTTGACTATTGCCTAAATAATATTTATTTGATTGCTCAGCTATTGATGAATATACTTTACACGAATGTCTATCCCAAATATTTTTAAAATCTAATCTTCTGCACCATTTATCATTAAATTTATATGGATTATTTTGATATGGTTTATCTCCTATATTAAATAAATCAGCAAAATCAGTATTCTTATAGTTAGAATCTGTTCTATTACTTTCTCTAAAATTAATCTTGAAATCAACATAGTATAGACCTAATTCGACAAAATCATTTTCCCCTGGTATTGGTTTTGGTGTAGGTGTTGGTGTTGGTGTAGGTGTTGGTGTAGGTGTTGGAAAATCTTCATAATCGGTTATCTCTGGTGCCATATATATAAATGATGGTTTGGAACTTGTATTTTTTTCTAAGTTCTGTGGTGAAAAAATGGTTTCGACAAATGCCTTCTTTTCATAATCATAATATCCATCCATTTGAAAATCGCTTCGGCTTCTATCAATCTTATCTTGGTGAAAGAGGGGAATAATCTTTTCTTTATGCTCTTTAAACCAATTATCGATTTTTGTTTGATATTCTTGATACTTTTCTCGGGCATTAAATAGAAATGTTAACACATCTTTCACAAAATAAAAACGTCCAAATAATGGATTGATATATTCTTTAGTGATAGCTTTATATTGTTCATATATTGTTTTTAGGTCATCAGTTGTTATTTTATATTCATTTTTATTAATTTCATTAAATTCCTCAAATTTTTTATCTAATTGGTCATTTATATCATTAAATATTTTTCTCATATCATTATCAGTCGATAACCAAGATATAACATGGATTGTTAATTCTATTTTTGATTTTTTTGGTAATTGGTCATATATTTCGTCATTATTTATTTCTTTATCTTTATCCTTTGCCTTTTCTTCCTTTACCTTTTCATCAAAGTCCTTCCTCAAATATTTTCGAATGCTAAAATCAAATTCTAATTTTCTTCTTCGAGCCATTAAATAAATACTTCTTACGCCTACAATTGATTCTCCTCTATTCGAAGTACACCATTCTTGAGGAAAATTAAAGTAATATCGATTAGGTTTGCTTGGGTCTTGTTCTCCATCTTCTAAAAAGTAAGCATATTCAATTGGTATAGGTGTTTGTTCTTCTGTCGGATTAAGTGTTGGATACATTTTTATAAAAATATTAAAATATAAAAACAAAAGTGCAAAAACCAACCCTGAGAGGCCTTTTTCTGAATTACTTATAAAAGAGATCTACTTCAAATGAAATCCTTATTGAAAGGAGCCGTCCGTTAACTAGGGGAAGTTAATGGCCTCGATCAGGAAGATGGAAACTTAACTCAATAAGTTTTTTGTTTGCGGAATAATTGTTAACGAACAACTCACAACTTAGCCACAAATCCAAGTTTTCACAGATTTCACTCAAAGTCCACTCTTTCTCATAACTCAGAAAAAATGCGTTCCGGATATATGTCGAACCTAGGATGTTAGGTAGGGAGTTTAACCATTACGACACACGCAAAGACAAAGATGGAAACTCGATTTTGAATAAATATAAAACCAAATAAATATTGAAATATATTCTAATAACTCAAATAATATATTCAGAATTTAGTTTTAAAAATAAACCATCCAAAAATATTCTTGTATGGGGTCATAGCTCAATGGAAATATTTGGTGGAAAGTTACATGGTTCGAAAAATAGAAAGTCCGACATTTTTTATAAAAATTTATTTTAATAAATTATAACCATAAACTTGTAAAAATAATAAAAAATTTTATCTATCAATTTATTAATAAAATTTTCTTTCACAAATATTATAATTTTAAAGGAAAAAATTTTATTTCTCAAATTTGGATGAAAATTTTAGGATGCCAGAGAGGTGTACTTGCGCAAGAGTTGCGAAAGGCTTGCGAAAGGCTTGCGCAAGATTGAACAAGACTGAGCAAGCTTGCGCAATACCAAAATTTATATTCAAAAAGTGGAACAAAAATTTTGAAAAATTAATAAATTTAAATTCAAAAAGAGAAAAATAATATTAAAATATCTTGGTGTCTAGTTAACTTTTTAAGAATATTTTTATAAAATCTTTTCAAAATATTTGAGAGAAAAAAATATACTTCTGGCATAAAAATATTTGAGAGAAAATATTAACTCGATCAAAACTCAATATTTCGGGGTCGTGCCTATACAAGAAATACCGTATTTTCGGGTGTAGAATTCAAAAAACACAATTAGAAAGCTCAAAAACTACTCCATACCTTGGAAATGACATTGGTGGAATAGTGAAAGTAGAGTGTGTGTACTTACGATAGGTTTTCAGAGGGTATTTGGCCGGGTAGCGAGGCCCAAGCGAAGGTGTACCTGAGCTTGGTGGCGAGCAGTGTAGGCGGTGGTGAAGTATGAGACACCGCCTATACTATACTACTCAGCATACCTTGCAAGTTAACAAGCTCAGGTATAAAAAATCAGGTATGTTTACTTGTTATTGTTTTTACCCTTGTTTTCATTACCAACCTATACATTTGAATAATTTTCTGGAACCCCTTAATCAACTCACCATTTTTGATAGGATAACTAAGTTTTTACAATTTTTCAAAAATTATATTTTTTAAAAATTTTTTTTATTTTTTATTTCCACTACATATAATGGAAGCCTTTGCTAATTATGCTGCTAAACAACTCCGTACATATGGAACAGATATGTATAACCTTTTTGCTGACATTTGTGATAAAGTCATTGATGGTGACCGTGATGCTGTTGATGTTGTTGAACCCTTTATTATAGACGCACAAATGGATATATTCAGAAAGCAGAATCACTTATACATATCTTTTCATGATGAAAATGCTGCTTTTCGTGAGTATGGAGAAATATTTGATTACTATATTGATGAGCTTACTGGTGATTACAATGATTATGGTATGCCATATCACTTTCCAAAGAAGTTTTACGATGAGGTATACGAATTCTTTAAATACACTGATGAAGGAAAGAAATGCATGAATGAATTCAATCCAAACACGAATAAGATTCAGGAAATTTAATTAAAAAAGCAATTATTATTTTTGTATTTTAAATATTTTAATTTTATTCTTATACAAAACGAACCAAACGCCAAATGACAAATTTAATACCAGAAACATTATTCAATTTGGATACAGAAACAATAACCAAATTCATTGCGATTCTGAACACTAAATTAAATGCTAATATTATTATTGACCAAGACAACAATATAAATATTACAAGGCTATGTAAATATTTCAACGACAATAATGCTTACAATATTCTTCTTGGTGATATTAAGCCTGATGAATTAGCTCCTACAGATGTTATTGATGAAATTACCATTAATAATTACATTGATGAAGTTATCAAACAAAACCAACAACGAATAACAACAATAATTAATACACCCGAAGTAAATGAACCAGAAAACGAAGAACTGTACGAGTACCTTAAGAAAAATGGTCAACAATTCACTAGTAAGCATAATGATTTTCTAATAGTTAATTTTCCAAATGATTTCGATAGAGCAGTAGCAGCTTTGCAAGCATATGACTACCCAGAAGCTTTGGTTAAAGAACGTAATGATCATGGTAAACCTATTGTTACATATTATTTCAATGAAATATCATCTCTAGCAAACATATATGATGCCTTGCTTCATGTTTACCAAAGTGAACTAAAACCATTTAAAATACATTTTCAACTTTCAGGAGTCTTTGAAACAAGTACCTTTGACTTTGAAACTTATGAAGAAAAATATGATTATGAGGCTAGAGAGATCAGATGGCAAAACTACAAATCTGCCATACCAATTATAGTAAAAGATGAACGAAACCTTGATGAATGCAAAATGTATATAGAAACTGTACTAAACAGCTATGAAACAACTTCATCAAACAATAAACTAACTATTGTACACTCAATATCCTTTACGATATCGAGAATGCGTAAGGTTACAGGTCGTATCAAAGATCTTCCAGAAATATTCAAGAAGAGTAATAATTATATAATTGTTGATGATGAAGATGATAATTTATGTTGGTACCGATTTCTTGCTTGTTGTTTGTTTCCTGAATTGACTAATACAACCAAATACGACATCAAACATCGTACTAAACGTGCCAAGAAACTGCTACTTGAGGAATATGGAATAACTTATACAACAAAAATACCAAAGCATGCACAACGTTTATTGGACAATTTTCAAGGAGTAACAATGGAGGAGATGAAAGAATTAGCCGAAAAACATAAAATCAACATAAACATATATGAATACAACAATGACAAACAATATGACTTACAGGAACAATGGTATTTCAACAAAGATTACACAACTTATTCAGCATTATTATTTACCAAAGACCTTACTGTTCATATTATGTTTATCAAAGATGCTGAAAAACTTACTGCAATTCATGTTTGTCCAAAATGCAATTCTTATGTTCATTACGGGCATAGCAATATCAAACGTTTCGATGATCATGTCAAACATTGTGATGGTAAGTATAAGAAACAATTTGTACCAGCCAAGGAAGCTTTACCATATTGTCCACATATTTTAAACAATCCTGTCTATGAGTATTGTCTTGCACACGGATTACCATGGAAACCGAATATCTATTACATAACATATGACTTTGAAACAATGGATCAAGTTGTAAATACAGAAGCCAGTAAATCAACTATTATCAATTCACGGCTCTTACCGTTATCAGTTTCCTCATGCGTAAAGTCTGCTTCTGGCTTAACAACAAAGCATTTTAGTTTACAGGATAACAAAGATTTCATTCCATTATGGCTTGATTGGCTTTTTGAACAATCATTAATTGTATACAAAGACAAACAACAATACTCATGTGTACCTGAAAAGATAGACAACAATATAACTACCATAACGGTATTTGGTTTCAATTCTTCAAGATTTGATAGTAATCTATTCAAACAATATCTTAATGCCTCTCATTGGAAAATTGAATCAAATAGCATCATTGGAACATTATCATCACTAAAACAATTCATACTTACTTCAACTAAATATCCAACCAAACTTCGTTTTATAGATGCTCAAGCTTTTGTTGCCGGTGGAACATTAAAGCAATTTGGTGTTGACTTTGGAGGTGAAACCAACAGTAACAAGGGAGTCTTTCCGTATGAGGCTATCAATAGTGATAATTACAATGAAGTTTTATCTTCAACAGAACCATTTGCTTATGATGACTTCTATAGTTATTTGAACCAACGAAACCCATTATCTAAGGAAGATTATGCAGAATATGTAAATGATTGCAAGAACTACAAAAATAGATGGGATTACTTACTAGCTTATAATGATAATGATGTAGAAATGATGATTAAGCCAATTGACAATCTTATTGCTATGAACGCTGAATATAATGTAGACATGATATCAAACTTATCATTATCAAAGTGTTCAGCATGTATCAAGTACGCTCTTGCTTATAAAGATTTTGATCCAAACACTGAATACGACATAATTAACAAAGAAAATTCCTTCAAACCAACAATCAAATGGTGGAAATATAAATGTGACTGTTATTACAAGCAAGATCAAAAATATAATCAAACCCATAGTAATAACATGCGAAATCTTGACAAGTGTATATCAGTTTCTGATTTTGATGAATTTATGAAAATGTACAATAATGGTTGTTGCCATTTATGTAAGGAACATTTTACAAACGTAAACAAACCAACACTTGATAGAATTGATAACGATATTGGACATGAATTGAGCAATTGCAAACTCGCTTGTGTAGAATGTAATAAGCTTCGTAAACGTGATGACCCAAAAATAACCTCATTAAGAATTCAGTTGAAGAAGTTTTGTAAACTAAATCATTTACCTACTCTCATTAACGATGAACAAGAATATTATAGTTTACGAAATAACATAACAGGAGGACTATCAAACGTACAGCACAGATATAATATTAAAGGCGAAACACATATTAATAAGTTTAGGTACGATGCAATCAATAATAAAGTTCTTTCGTACGACACTCCAAATATAATGACACATGTTGTTGGAGTTGATTTTAATAGTTTGTACCCTTCATCGTTTTCTTCTACAAAACATGATTTCAATAAATATCATGGTGGAATTATGTACATGCCAGGTAGTTTCGTACGCAGAATAGATGTTAAAGACAACCAATCAAAACAAAAGGCAATAGACATTATAACTAGCAAAACAAGATTCCAACCAAATCCAAAACACTTATTCATAGCAAAAGTAAAGTTAGTATGCCCAGCAAGCAAGATCAATTACTTCATTAATTTTCCTCCAGTCTTCAGAAACATCAACATCAAAAATGAGGAATCAGTAATAGGAAGTTATATGTACTCTTATCTTCAAGAGCATAAACTAGCCTCATTAGACAAAGAAGAACGCAAACTTACTATGTTACTTGACACTTATGGAGAATATATGACATTTAGCAATTACTATTTATGGTTCTTACTTGATCATGGCTTAGTGCTAGAGGATGTAAAGAGTGTCTCAATTTATGAAGCTCATACAGGATTTCGTGAATTTGTTACTACATTCATGAAGAAACGACAAGATATTATTGCTGGGAAGTCAAATGGTAATGAAAAGTTTTACAAGATTAGTATGAATGGTTCGTATGGTTACGATGGAATGAACACTGAGAAGTTTTGTAAAGTAAAAATATGTGATACTAACAAAGCTTATCAGTATATTATTTCTCAAACGTACGTGAATGGTGCTCAATTAAATGATGATCTCTTTATTATTCAACAACAACCAAAAACTTATCATTGCACTACCTGCTTACAAGAATCATTTTGGACATTAGATAATGCTAAATTCTGGTACTGTACCTTCTACTATGATTTTATGAATAGGTGCTTGGACATGAATAGACTTCATTTTATAGAAGGAGACACCGATTCTGCTTACTTTGCCATTTCAGGTAACAAAGATGAAACCCCATCACAGTTGTTCAACAATATCATCAAAGATGAATCATTTTGGTACAAGCATGTTTATAAGTTCTTTCCCAATCCACAACTTCATGATATTGCTGATGAAAAGAAACTTTTGGGGTGTGCAATAGAGAAAGTAGGAGACCATATGATAGCACTTGCACCAAAATGCTACACAATATGGAATAATGATGAAACAGTAAAGCTATGAAATTAAAAGGAGTATCATTGAAAAAGAACAATATTGTACGTAATGATTATAAAGAAGTTTTGATGGAAAAATCTATTAAAGTTGGTAAGAACATTAACTTACAAATGAAGAACAATATTATGTCAAAGGTTACTGTTAACAAAAATGCTTTAACTGGTTCACACACAAAAATGATTGTACTAGAGAATCAAGCTTGTTTACCTTTCATTACTGGACTCACTGCAAAAGATTATTCTTATTAAAAAATTCATTCTTATTTTTGTTTTTTGTTTTTTATTTTTATTTTAAACAGTAATGTCAAACGAACAAGAAATAATAAAAGAGTTATTAGAAATCAAGCAGTTATTAAATCGCTTATTAGACAAACCAAAAATAACTAAACAGAGAACAGCTCCATTCAACAAAAGCAAAAATATGAATGATGAACAAAGAAAACAAGTTATGGAGTATATACAAAATGAAGATAACAAAAATGAAATAACAAAGCTACCAAAGCACAAACAAATCTCATATGTCAGACGAGAACTCAAAGAAAAATATAACATCAATCTTTCAATTTATATGACTGACAAACTAATTAACAAAATTATGCCTTAAAAACTGCAAGCATATTTGTGTTTATGATACTAGTAATAATTCCTACTGTCATCCTTCTTATTTTTGCTGTTACTGCAGTAGCACCAGCAAGAATCTTTAGTTTATTGTCATCATCTATAAAAACTTCGTCACCTACACAATAACATGATGAATCTGTGACACGCACAAGGTAATCACCATGGGAAGCGAATGTTACTGAATTATTCTTGGTATCTATTTTTGTGCAAATTCCTATATACTCTTTCCATGTTCCCTGTGTTTTCACTGAGCAAATACAATCTGTAGTATCATTCACAGTTGATGGTATCCACATATCACCATCATGTTTATAAACCTTACCAGTCATATATACTGGAGCTCCAATAACGAAATCATTAATAGAGTTCATTGCTGATTCAATTGGAGCATAATGAGTAATTGTATTTGAACCATTGGATGTAATTGTACCATTAACCTTTAAATTAGAATCAATTATTGTATTTCTTGCAGAACCAAACATTTGAAAAGATTGAAATTTATAACCATCAACATATATATCCAATTCACCTGTATTATCATATTTTGCTGAATTGTATAAAAATTCTGTATTATATGTAGAATCATATCCAAATCTAATTGAAGTATTACTATTTGCATTTACAGAACTAAAGAAACTTGCAATATTACTTTCGGTACTATTAATTGTTAATGAACCATCATCATTTTTTGATACATATTTATTATCACATTCACTCTTCACTTGCTCAATAGCAAGGGCCAACTCTGTTGTCAATGCAAAGTTATCATTCACATATTTCACCGATGTAATCATATTATCATTCACAGGTTGGTTGCTGATTAATGTAATAGATACATCATAAATATTAGTCAATGTATCATCCGTGGCTCTTAATGAGACAATATGGGTATTATAATTAATATTTATTAATTCACCACTGGTTGATTTGTAAATCATATTCAAACTTTTAAATAAACTGTATTCGTATTCAGCTTCTTCATATGTTGTATCTTCAGCATTTCGTTTGAACTTCACGATGATCTTTTCGGTTGTGAATACTCTTCTTATATCATCATCAGGAACTACACAACCGCTATCATTCTGTGTACATTGAATTGTGATTTGTTCTGGATTTTCATCAACAACATTTGCAGTTTTAATGAATGGTGATTCGATTTGTGCTCTAATGACGTTGATTAACCATTGAGTATTGCCACTTGAATTACACACCATAAATTCACCACGGTCATACCAAACAATAGATAATCCATTATCTAACATCATTCTATACCCTCTCATATATTTTTCATAAGGCTTGAATATCAAATCAAAATGTTGTATATTGTTAATGTAATCTGTGTTAGAACCCCAATTAACATCAAATATCACATGTATATCGGTTTCTGGTAAGTATGGTTTTACAAATATATAATCACGAACAGGATTCGGATATTCGATATTCAATTCAGTTCCGTACAATGCAGTACTCAACGCAGATTCATTAACCAAATCCGTTGGAGTTGTTGGTGTATCTGTTTTTACTTGCTCAATAGCAAGGGCCAACTCTGTTTTCAATGCATACTTATCTAATTCATAAGCCAATTCATCCTCATCAACAAACTTCTCATCAGCTTGTGCACTAGTAAAATAAGCTGTCAAGTCAACTGGTTCTGGTATATCTGTTGAGAGTGCATACTTGGTCATATCTGGTAAGTCTTGTGTCTTCACGTACTCACTTAAGTTCGTAAGCTTCGCATACTCATCAAGATTAATCAAATCCATTGCTTTAGTTATTGCCATGGATGATAATATATATGATGCTTGTGCTGATAGCGGTTTATCATCATTCATTAATTTCTGTTGAACTTCTTCTGTTGGTTCTTCATTCGGATTCAATTGTAGTTCATTATTTTTGAGAACTGTGGGTATTTCAGGTATGTCAGTTGATAATGCAAAATTGTTAACAACGTAATCACGTAATGTATTAACAGCGTTTTGAATTTCTTCACTACTAGCATACTTTAATAATTCTTTATTGAATTCCTCTGTTTTCAAATAATCGAATAAATCAGTTGTTTTCGCGTACTCACTTAAGTTCGTAAGCTTTGCGTAAGGTTCCAATAATTCTTTCAATTCCTCGGTATTCAAGCTTGACCCCATATTATTTACGTTATTGCATTGACACCCACATGAAGTGGCATATTGTTTTATGTATTCTATTATTAATTCGTCTATAGTATTCACTTTCTTGATGCTACCTGCTTGCTCTATTGTGAACATTTATAATATAATAAATGTCTACTAGGCGAGCTGACGGAACAGATTTCAAAAAAATGATAAGAGAACAAATAAAAGATATGAATTACCGTAGAATGTTGCTATATATGTATGAACAAGCAAATATTGACCAAGACATTATTTGGAATATCATTGAATGTCTTGATAACCCAAAAAAATATCGAAGTGATATAATCAATAGACTTGAAGAACTGAAAAATTCCTTTATGATAGCCAAACAAAGTACACCAAAACAAAAAGAAAAATTAACAAATATGTTGATTGATAGTACAAAGGACTTTAATAAACTAGATGATAAGATTAAGAAACCAACTGTAACTATTCCTTTACCAGCGTCTTTACCAAAGCCAGAAAGCTATTTGGAAGAAGAGGAGGAACCAGAAGCAGATCAACATTATTATAGAAACAGATATAATGATGATTTGAACACACTTACTGAGATAATTGAACTAAAAAAAGATGTATCAGATTCACTTCTTTTATACTACAGAATTGCTGATGACCCTGAAAAATACCCTATCTTCAACAAAAAAGATACAAAGCAAATTAGGTCTCTTGTAGAATCTTTGACGAAGAACATTGATTCTTATAATAGAAACTCTGACAAAATTATATCAGATGTTGAGGCTTTGATGAAATTCGAAAATCAAAGAAGGCAAACAAATATAGAAACAATGAGTAAGATTGCTAATTCACCATGTACACCAAACATGAGTAAAGAAGAAAAAGAAAAGTTGTTACAAATATATAAAAGTTCTTGTGCTGTAGATGCTACACAGCTTCGTAAATTTGGTTTGTTGAATGACGATTTCACAGAAGAAAATCTGTATAATTATTACAATCGTGCTTGCTCGCCAAAAGACGATTCTGACACCAGAGTAAGAAAGCTTGTTCTACAGTTGCATACTGCTATTCGTGAGACAAACATTTTTGATGAAACTACAGAACCCAAAAACAAAAAGCGACTGAAACAATTATTAAAGTATATTTCTGAGAATGGAGATCGAGAAATTCTTTACAATATGAATAGCGATGACAATGAAAATGAATATTTATTCGATCATAAAACAATGTCAAGAGAAGAAGTTACTGTTAATAGCGATAGAGAAATTGAAGATGAGGATGAAGTTAATGATCTTAATACATCTTTAGCAGCGTTCAGAGCTCCACGTAAAGAAAGAAGAACATTAGAAGATCAAGAAGTAACCTTTGCTGATAGCGCTGCTAAAAGATTCAAACCCTATGGTGAATTTACTCATGAAAACACTTATATGCCCGACAAGGACTTTACAGAAGATTTGTTGAAGAAACCTACAAGAACTGTTGGTAAAAGAAAAAATAGAGATGCTAAAGATATACCTGATAAACTTAAAAAGTCTTTCAAAATAGCCAAATTGTCAGGTGAAGGAGATGTTTCCTTTTACAATCAGCAATTGTTAGAAATCATCATCAACGGTAATTTCCGTATCAAGTACATACCGAATGCAGCCACACGAGATTTAGCACAAGAATATGCTTATAATCATGTTGACGATTCTGGACAACCTCGCTACAGGCTTCTTCCACCAAACACAAAAGATCCTAACGGTGTTGCCATTACAGATTTGAACGGAGACCTAGTTGATGATATTGTTCTTGTAGATAAACGTGGAGTACCAAGAATCATTAATGGCTATAAGATTGTTCGTGCTAGTCCGTATAAGAAAGTATGGAAATCAAAATACAAATCACGTGAAGCTAGAAAAGAAACACCATTTAATGTTTGGCTAGCAGCACAATTTCAAAAGTCTATTGACAATGTTGATTGGGCCAAAGGTGAATATAAACTTAAAGAAACAGAAGAAATGCAAAAGTATACAGATCATTATACAAAATTGGGCTTAGGAAAGCCAAGAATAAGCAAAAGATTGTCTCCTAGTTCGTATTGGGCATCTATTTTCTCTTATCTTTGGAAGTTCTTTTGGGAAGTAGCGTATCCAGGTTACAAATCTGTAATAAGACTTCTTAACTATTTAGGAGTTTCTAACGCTATGTACATTATTGTTGTTGATCTTGGTGTCAAACGAGAAATAGAAACAAAAGATTTTGGAAGTAAACTTCTTACATACCCTGCTTGGGCAAACTACAAACGAGATCACAAAGCAGCTTATAACGAAAGAGCAGGACCAAAAGTTGTAAAAATAGGAACAGATTACATAGATCCTATCATAGATATCAAGACGGGTGAAATTAAAGTAGAAAATCTTGAAAAGAGTAATAAAACTCATGCTGCTTTCATTAGACTTATAGAAAGATTGTTCCTATTAGTTTTCGTAGAAATACTCATGTTAGGAGAGAAGCCTGGACAAGAAGTTATACAAGAACTTATACAAGAACAAGTTCTGTCTGCAACACCAAAAGAACTTAAAGAGAACAAAGCTTACTATACAAAACGTTTGACAGCTATTGTGGATAAACTTTATGGTAGTGGTAGTAAATATGCAGCTTATAAAGAACAATACAAGCAACAACAACTAGAACGTAAGAATGATGTTTATCGCTATGATATCAAAACCGTAGATGCACTTACAAGTGATGAAGATGATGAGGATGAGGCTTAAATATTTAAAATAGAATCGTCAATTTCTGATGGAGATAGAACTTTTTTATTTTTGGAGTTGGCCTCGTGCCTGGTTTGTCTTCTTTTAGGTTCATCATCTTTTACAATTCTCATGGCTTGTGGCCTCGGTGGGAAAATTTGTTGTTGTTGTTGTTGTTTTGGTGGAGGTGGTTGTTGTTTTGGTGGAGGTGGTTCATCATTCATAACAAGATATCCATATTGAATTTCCATAGGCTCACTATCACTATCACTATCACTGGAATAATCATAGCGCTTTTCATTATGCGCTCGTCTTATTCTATCTCTGACAAGCTTTGTAGATTTTGGTATAATTTCTTTTCTCTTTGCCCCAGCTTCGCGAAGGCTCGGCCGGAGCGTGGCTGTCTTCTTCGGTACTGGTGGTTTCGGAGGTTTTGGTACTTCTTGAGTTGAACGTGCTTGATTGGCCTTCGTCAAAGCTCGGCCAGAGTACTGTAACGCTGGTCTCTGTTGATAAGGATGATTGTCAAATGTTAATGATTCATTAGGATCAATATCAAGTTCTGTTTTTTCTGTTGGAAAGTCATGTAAATTTGTATTCACATTAGCATTCTGCCTCTTATATATTATAGCTTTGTACCTACCTTCTCCAACAAGATCAAAAGGTTTGTTGTATATTATTTTTCCTGTTTGAATATCAAGCTTCGGTGCTTCATTGATTCTTCTTATTTCTTCTTGTCTCTTTTTATGATATTCAGCTTCTTTTTTCTTTTTCCTTTGTTCAGCCTTTTTCATTTGTTTTTCTTGTTCTTCTTTCTCTAATCTTCGTTTTTCTTTAAGTTCTGCTCTTTCTTGAGGAGATAAACAAGGAAAGGTAGGAGGTTCTTGTGTACGGGCTCTATTATCCTGGTAACAGCAAAAATTATACCAGTGTCGTTGAGAATAATTTTCTGGTTTGATTTCTGGGTGAATTTGATCAACTTTTTGTGAAAGTTGGCTTACATACTTTTCTTTAATATCATCGTCACAATCAGGATCAAGTTTGAAAGGATATATGAACTCACTTGATTCTGTTAATTTGCTTACAACTTTTATTTCTGCGAACTTTGGTTTGAAGGCTTCAAGATCAAAAGCATACAATATTCTTGCTTTACTATAATCTATATCTCTATCCTTCATTAGAACAACAACCTCTCTTCCACAAATAAAACGTATGACAAGTATTATAGTTGGAAAATAGTCTTTTTCAAGTTTGATATAATAGCACGGATAGCTATCTATTACAGCTTGTCCTTTGCTCAAACACATTTTTGGCAATTCATATTTCATTGGAAAGGCATATATTACATATCCTTTGGTGCTTACAGCAAGAGTTGAATAGTTAACATCATCGCATGCAATTTCTTTTCCAGGTCTGACAGTCATTTATTAATAAATAAGAAGACAACTAAGTATGAATGCAGAAGGTTCAATAACATTTCCGTAAAGGTCAGTGAACCAGATTTTATAGTTTCATTCATGTCCAAGAAACAAATACTTTCTATATTTGGTTTGTCTTCTATTGGCTAGCATTATAAATTGATCGCAGTAACCATATTGCTGAACGATATCACTGTGCACCATCAAATCGCCAACAAGCGTATCTTTCACTATTGCACCTACATACTGAACGACAATATATCTTTTGTTCCTACTACTCACAAATTCTAGAGGAAGCTGAAATTCTTTATCTTGCGTATGGAAGTATAGTTTAGTCATTTATTACATACCAAAGTACAGTTTATAATCTTTATTTAGTTCATCATAGCTATTTGCAATTTTCTTTGTGTACGCAATAGGTACTTGTATCAGATTCCTATTTTGAAGTTTACATATAACATTACCATTAGAGTACGCTAAGAATTCAGCTATCTCATTAAACACTCTTCGTCGTTTATCAAATTTCTTTTTAGTCTTACCATAATCAACATGAACAAGAATTATATTTCCTTTCTTGTATGTTAATAGACCTTTATGTTGTTGTTTTTTGTGTATACTTTGTAATTTGCTTCTCATCATTCTTATATATTTCCATTCAAGGTCAATATCGTTTTGCATTTGAGCAGGAGTATAATAAATATATTTACTATCACTTTCATAATTATAGTTTCTTACTCGTAGTGAATTATGAGGAGTATTATTGTAATAATTGACCATCTGTTGCATATAATTATTGTTTGCTATTTTTGTGTCGTTTGTACCAAAAGCATTACGTAAAGTTCTTATAACTGAATCAACTGTTTTATGGGCTAGTGCATATGGAGAAGAGTTTACTACAAATTTGATTCTGTATACTGACCATGATTTAATAGTATTTACATCAATCTCATCATTGTATTCTGACAATATTGTTTTTAGTACTTTGGTGTTATGTTTATTAATTATTTCATTTAATATTTTTTCTTTACCTCGCAAACTGCTTTTATACACGATATTGTGAATTGCTGGAACAAATACAATTCCATCATCGTTGGTACGAAGTACAATTATATCATTTTGTACTGCTTGCAATCCTTTTTCACCATCACATTTAATAGTAAAGATATCAACATCATAATTAACTATAATATCTGTTATCTTTATTGATAATACTCTTGTTTCTTTACTCTCTATTGGCTCAACTATTAAGAATCTAGTATTAACGTTTATCAAAACAAGATAGATAGTGTTCTTCACAAACATTAGATCAGCTTCCCAACAACCAGGTTCGTTACTGAAATTTGGCTTCATATATTGTTTACAAGCTTTTAGTTTATAGTCTGGTACATAAGGCTCCCTAGGAACGTTCTTGAATTCAAAAAACTTGTACTTACTACTAAATGGGTAAGCAAGCATTTATGATGAAAGCAATAGTTAAATTAGGTTGACGGGAACAAAAAAAGAAAGAAGATTACTTACTCTACTTGACTACCTTCAGGACTTTGATCATCAACATAAACAAGTCCATCGAGATTCATTAAGAAGTAAGTATCTCTTGTCAACCATAATTGTGTTGGACATGGATGGACTACGTTCCCTGAAGGTTCGATAACATTATAATAAGTGTCATTTGCACCAGAATAGATGGGTTGTCCTTGTACTTGAATCTGTACGTTGCCAAAACCTCCGTCAATTCCGTCGAAGCAATAACCTGCAGAAGATCTTTCAGCTTGAATATTGAAGACAAAACTACTGGCATCACTAAGAGTATTATTGTAGCGAACACCATTAGCATCATTCTTAGGCATTGTCATACTGTCTTCGAACTCCTTTGTGCATTGAAGAGTAATTGCATCAAGGTCTCCTGCAGTAAGTTGATTTTCAAAGAACCTTGCTCCAATTGTAGAAACATTTTCATCAGGAAAATTCTTACCACCAATATTTAGATAGCAATTTGAATAAACAGGATTCTCAAAAACTGTAAGATCATTATGATGTTTAGGAAACATGATAGAAAGTGTAGTATCATTTATAAGAGGAATATTGAGAGTAGACTTGATACCATTTGCTGCTGGTGCTATTGGAAATGAATGATAATCTACTTTCTGTGATGGAATTATAACACCCTTTGACAATATTTCTTCTATACCATGCCTTGTAGCTTCACAAACTCCAAAACCTTGCATATTGGACTTGCATAACGTAATTGTCATTCTGTTTACAGTGAGGGTAGCAGGCTGTGAGGAATAAGTTTCTTTCAGTACTTGAGCTTTAGCTTCGTGCAAAGCTTGTAATGTTTGATGAGCACTAACAACAGGGGTCTTTACAATTTGCCAAGCATAATATCTTCCATTTTTGTCAGCATGATTTAATGGTGGTAGTGTTACAGCAGGATTGTGAACACAAATTTCTTCATCACTAGCAGAAGGTTGAAGACCAAACTCAGCAAATTCCTCTGTAGTATAGCTGAAATAGAATTCCAAATCTGTAAGAATGTCAGTGTAACCAGTACTTCCATCATCATTATCCCATTGCTCTCCTATTCTATATTGAATCTTATACTTGACAGGAGTAGGGGTAGGATCAGGATCAGGAGAAGGTGAAGGATCAGGGTCTGGAGTAGGTTCTTTGCCAGGACCAGGAATCACTGCTTCATTTCCAATTTGTGTAAATTGATGTTTGAGATGCCCGTGAACCGTAATTTGTTTAAGTTTATCAAGTTCCTCTGTGCTCACACTTTCATTATCTTCGAGGAAAGCTTTTGTTTCTGCAACAGTGTAAGGATCTATAGCTGCCCAAACCAAACCTGCTGGAGTTACTTGGAATCTTATAGAGAGATCACCAATGATACCATTAGGGAAGAGATCAAATGCCTGCAGTGCAAGAAGATCATCAAAAGGAACATTAAGATCGAAATCAACAGAAGTTTTACCATTTTCTTTGAAGTTGTTGAGATTGACATATGTTCCTGCTACTGTTTGTGAGTATGAAGCTACATTTTCCCAGAGACTGTGAACAAATCTTCTTCGCTTCTTTTCTGTTTCTGGTTTCACAGCAGAATAGAGGAAACCTTCTCGTACGCATTCATTTTGTTGATATCCAACATTGACATTATTATGAAGAATTTCCAATCTATCGAACAATTGGTTAGAAGATTTGAGTCCAACAAAGAGCTTATAGAAATTGTTTGGATCATCAATCTGTTGGAGTTTGCTGAGATCAGTATTGAGCTGTAAATCAAGTTTGACATGGAAGGTAAGGAATCCTTTATCAACATCACTAATGAAATGATCAGGGTGTGTAAGAGAAATTTGACTGTATTGACCTTGATGAAATGGGGCCGGCTGGTCATGACAGTCAACAGTTCTGAATGAGAATGAGCGTGTACCATCATTTTTATTTATCATTGATCTCATCTGATTGAAAGTATCAAGTACATTACCTGCTTCTATTTTGTAATTATGTGCTCTTTCGTTGCGATATAACATTTAACAGTTAATAAAACAAATTATTTACTGAAGAAGAAAACACATGGCAGCAGGAATTTGGAAGAAACTGAAAAATGCAGTGAAGAGTGTTGGTGGAAAAATAAAAGGTTTAGCAGTAAAGGCTATAAAAGCTCTTCCTAAAGTAAAGGAGATTTTTGACAAAGTTAAGCCCGCTTTAGAGTATATACCAGGAGTGAATGGATTTGTAAATACCATTGACAAAGGGCTTAATATCGGTAAGTCAATCATAGATGAAGTAAAATAAAGGCTTATAACTATTTTTGGTGAGGATTAAAAGGCAATGAAAGTAATTAATGAAGTACAAGAAGAAACAAAATCTTTTAAATCTATTATTGAGTTCGATGCTTACTATCGTGATCACAAAGAAGAAATGGAGAAACAAACTACACAACTCTTGAATAAGCTTTACAAGATTGAAGTACCTGATGGAAGTGTCTATAGAATCACTAAGAAAAATTGTAACAAAGTTGATGGTAAAATTAAAGGTGGTGAAGTGTGTTTGAAGAAAGTAACTGTTCAGAAAGACGATGAACAACCTTTATGGGAAATCGCTATCGAGTCTGTCAAAGCTGATATTGCAAGTATGAAAGCAAAGATAGAGGAAATAAAGAATGCTGTAAATGCTGTTGTTAAAGTAATTAATGAACTACAAAAATATTGATGAGGTTTTTTAGGCCAAAAGTGATGGAGTGACTTCTCACTGCATTTATGTCACTTCTCATATTCTGTTAACATAATAAGCTCTACTAACGTTTGTTACTTTCCATCTACCAGTTTGTTCAATCTTCTCTGTTAATTGAGCAAAGGTAAGTTTTTGACCGAATTCCTTACTGTATCTTTGTTGGACATCCTTCAATAAGAACCTATCGATGTTTGGAAAATTGTTTTGCATAAACTTGGCCATATCATAATCAGTTTCGTCAAATTGTCTGTCTAGTTCCTCTTGCTCTGATCGCATTCTTTCAACTTCACGAAGTGTATAGTCATAGAGTTTTTGTTTTGCTTCGCAGCGTGCACAACGTTTATTGGAGTGAGAATTGATGGTATATATTCTGGTATTCAGCTTGTTTATACAGAGTCGCATCTTCATCAATGTACTGTAATCAACATGCAATTCATTAATCTCACTGCGCTGTGCATTGTGGCTTTCATTGTCGTACCAATAATAAACGAACACATCATAGATACAATTGACATATCGTTCTATAAATTGCTTATGTTCTTCAAACGTCTCGCTTTCTAAGAGATCACTAGTATTCATTACCACTTTATCGCATTTTTCATCAACAGTAGTATGATCGCAATAATAGCCAATGAATTGTACATTCAACTTTCTTAGGAACTTCTTGATCTCTGCACTATCGGTTTGTCTAACAGGTATCTCGTCAAACGTTGATTCAATAGGTTTTGTTTGGGAGATTGCATCTAATTTTGGTAAGCTCGATATCATTGTAAAGACATCTTTAATATATTTGTTGTTGTGCTCTTGTTTAACATCATAGAAGGATGGATCGTAGTGATCAGTTAGCAAGTCATGCATGATTCTTCTCTTCGTACTTAATTCCTTTTCACAACTAACTTTCACAAGAGGCTCAATTGGTGCTCCATATATATCATAATGCATTTCTACAACATCATTTACTTCCTTTATTGGTTTTGGTAAAAGGTTAACAAGGTATTCAGCTATATGAAGTTCTGTTTGATTGGTTGTTGGTGTAATCATATTTATGTAAATATTTAATAAAAAATAAAATAAAAATAGAAAGTGACATTTTCATAGTGAGAAATCACTTGTTCACTTTTGGTGTTATTTTCAGAAATTAGACACAAAAATATAAGTAAGGTTTTTAGTCAAGAGAATGCTGTTGCTTAAATTTATTTATGTATACACCAACTTGTTTATTATTGATGTCTTTCATAGCAATATATTGTTTATTCCACTTAGTAGTATTGATATGCATGATTCTATAAAGTGTAACAGTTATCTTACTGTAAAAGATATCTTTATTGTTTTCGTCGTCATGATAGTAATAGTATCTATTTTCCTCAAAGTCATGGTGCTCTGTACGAGTTTCGTAGAACAAAACCTTTATAGCTTCATCAGGTATATCATCAATGAACTCGTACTGTGTACCTCTATGAGATGATCTATTGAAGCTGTTATCAGAACGTGTTACCCACCTCAAATTTTCGATTCTATTATCTGTTCTATCATGATTAATGTGATCAACATCAGTAAGATTATTAGGATTGTCAATAAACTGTATAGCAACAAGACGATGCTTTAGATATGATTTCCTATTAAGAGTAACTCTTATATATCCATAATGGCTTAATGTTTCACTACAAACATGATGATTGTCTCTCCTTCTAATGGTATGTGGATATGTTGTCAATATTTCATAGTCCTCATGATTGACAAGTGTAACAAATTCTGATATTTCTGTCATTTGTATTTGTGTAAATATTAAATAAAAAAAATTAGAAATTGTTCATCGAAATTGTTGAATGGTTAAGTGTAAGCAAATGATAATTCAGTGGCTTTGTTGTTTTTACTGGTGGATCATGATTAATATTACCTTTCTCCTCATACTTCTTAACCGTTGGCTGTGAATTAATTCTTGTCCTTTCTTTTTGTTGTTTGAGTCTCTGTTTGTCAAAATGATTTTGATGTTTGTCATCATGTAAGGTTCTCCTTTGTTCATAATTACTCATTTTAATAGTAAGTAAATGACAGATTTGAACGAATATAAGAAGGAAATACCTCAATTGAAGCAAATAAAGCGATCATTGAAAGAAAGAGTATATGAAACCAAGCAGCATCTTAATAATGTAAAAACAGGAATGTTGGGTTCAAATGGATTAGCCATTAGAGAAAGCCTTATAGAAGACATCAATTCATTGAAAGAAAAAGTAGCCAAACTTGAAACTGAACTAAGAGAACTAACTAATAATGAACAATAGATGTTTTACTCACATTGAAATGTCAAACGTATTGCATAAAGCAAGAATCTTATCAAGTGAAAACGATAGTAGTTGTAAACAAGAACAAAACACTAATGTGAATATAAAAATAAAACCACCACAGTACCCTAATGTTCCTCCTTTA